>CM040431.1:55102622-55188673 GCA_022702705.1 Papilionanthe hookeriana x Papilionanthe teres
TGTACTTTTTTGATTGGTGTTGCCAAATATCCCAGCAGGAAGTGAGGTTGAGCCAGTTGGAAAGAAGTGCAGTTGTTCACCTGCTAACACAGCAGACCAGACACTCTTGGATATTCCACATTGCTGAAACAGATGGTTTAAGCTTTCCTCAGCTGAATGACAGAGTTGGCATCTGGATGGTCCTTTAATTCCTTTGAGTTTTAAAATATCATTAGTAGGAAGAAATTTTCTGAATAACCTCCAGCAGAAGAAGGACATAGAAGGGGTTATATTAGCATTCCAAACATTATTACCCCAATTAGTAGACTGCCAATGGAAATGTGATTGGTAAATAAATTTGGACAGACTTTGTTGGGAACCATTTTTGGTAATAAGGGTATCAGGAGCTGAAGGATTAATGGGGAGATCCATAATACTTTTGATAATTTGAGGAGAGTTAACTTCACTTAGTTTGGATAGATCCCACTTACCATCTACCCAGCACTCTGCCACAGTGTTAATAGTAGAATTGGTGGGCTGGTAGTCTTTCAAGGAATGATTCCCCAACCAACTATCAACCCAGAAGTTAATTTGGCCTTCACCTACATCCTGCATGAATAAATTTTCAACAAGCATCTTTAACTCAAGAAGGGCTTTCCAATTTCCGGAATCTCCCAATTTTGGTGTCACAAGAGAAGGATGAGAATGGGGACAATATTTACCTTTCATAAACCATGCCCATAAAGAACTTTGTTGTCTGAATCTAACACATTATTTACAATAAAAAATATAGCTCATGTGTGATAAGTTTTTGAATCCCAGTCCACCACTAGCAGGAGGGTGCCAGATCTTATTCCAAGAAGTCTAGTTATGTTGTTTATGTTGACCAGCCCATAAAAACTTGTTAAATGAGACTTCCAGCATTCTTTGGGTACTCTTATTTAACTTAATCATTTGTAGGATATACAGGGGGTAAGTAGAGACTACAGATTTGAGGAGGGTTAATCTACATCCATTAGACAGAAAGGAAGTGGTCCAACATTGGATCTTGGATGTCACTTTCTTCACCACCTCATCATAGTGGGCTTGTTTTCTCCTGCCTTTGATCAATGGGAAGCCTAAATATTTGAGAGGGTAGGTTGAAGTAGTGAATCCAGTGAGATCTTTGATCCAGTTAATCTGAGTAGAGGGTAGCTTGGTGCTAGGTAGAAATTGACTTTTGAATCTGTTGAAAGATAATCCTGAAGCATGTTGGAACTAATTCAGTGTAGCCATGACCTTCTTAACAGCAGCTTTGCTCCCATTAGTAAACAATATAACATCATCTGCATATGCAAGGTGAGAAACAATGCAATTGGATCTGTGCAGGTATCTCAGATATGGTAATTGCTGCTGGGAATGGTTAATCAATCTTGATAGATAATCAAAAGCTAAGATGAATATATAAGGGGAAAGGGGGTCACCTTGCTTTATTCCTTTGGATGTAGTAAAAAAACCATGACATTCCCCATTGAGTAGGATGTTATAGTGAGAATTGTGGAGCCATCTCTTAATTAAAGAGCAAAAATCATCAGGGAAATTTATGGCTTTTAGGATCTGAAGAATAAAGTCCCAATTGATGGTATCATAGGCTTTAGCAATATCCAACTTAATGATAAGATTAGTCCCTCCACAAGGTCTATCAATCTCCAGCAACAATTCCTGTGCCAATAACACATTATCAGTAATGCTTCTCCCTTGTACAAATACAGATTGGTTGATTGAAATTAAGGCATCTAACAGAGGCTGCAATTTGGAAACAATAATTCTACTGATAATTTTGGAAAAGACAGTAGTTAAGCTGATTGGTCTGAAGTCCTTCCATGTAGATTTGGTATTCTCCTTAGGAATAAGTATTATTGTAGTAGCTGTGAAGTATTTTGGTAATTCAATGCCAAGGAAGAAGCTTTGAATAGCCAAGGAGAGGTCTTGCTTGATGAACTCCCAAGAATTTCGATGAAGCCAAGAAGGTACCGATCCGGTCCAAGCAGTTTTGGCTGGATCCAATGAGAAAATAGCCTTTTTGATTTCATTTTCCTCAGGAGGAGCTGATAGACTAGAGCTATCAAAGTTGGCATTCAATTTGGGTAAAATCTCAGTTTGATTTAACTGACAGATTGGAGGACCATGGTTGAATAGCTGATGGAAAAACTGAACAGCTGAGTTGGCAATGGCCTGGGTTTCTGTCAACCAGTCTCCCCCTTCTCCTTTAATTCTAGTAACTGCATTTAGCTTTCCCTTATAGTTGATGATTGCATGGTAATACTTAGAATTTTTGTCCCCTTGTGAAAACCACTGACAGATAGCTTTTTACTTCATGAATTGTTCTTCTGTCTCAATTGCTGTCATGAGTTGCTGGTTTGCCTCCACTAACTCACTATCATTAATACTTCCATCAATATTAGCCTGCTCTAACTGATTCACTAGCTCCTCAGCTGAAATAACTTTAGAATGAAGGTTGCCAAACACATGCCAATTCCAATCCCGCAGCCTTCTTAGCTACTCTCTCTCTCTCTCTCTCTATATATATATATATATATATATATATATATATATATGTGTGTGTGTGTGTGTGTGTGTGTGTGTGTGTGTGTGTGTGTGTGTGTGTGGATACACATGTATATATGTGTGTGTGCGCGCGCGCGGTGTGTGGGTGTGTATGTGTGCGTGCATGCGTTCGTGTGTGAGTGTGTGTGTGGGGGGGGGGAGGAGCATTATATGGCTCTGAAGCTATTAATTCAAAGAGGAGTTACAAGGAAGGCAGGGGAGGTGGATCCTCTCAATTAAGAAAGGCAAAAATACAAATAACACACCCCTAGGGTTCCACCTCCCACATTACCACTCCACACAAGAAAAACTCCAAAAAATATATACAAGTATACGCAAAAATAAACCAAAAGTTGAACCCAAAATTTATGACTATAAAGAGAGAGTCCAAAAATCTCAGGTGCATAACATATAATGCAAAAAAAGGAGATCTTGACCACAGGGAAGGAGGTTGAAGAAGATGGTAAAACAACAACCGATAAGTCTACCAATGCAATGCTCATCCACAGCAACCCTCAGCAACAACCAAAGAAAGCCAGCCATAGAGGAATGTCCTCAGCAAGCACAGGAGATCTAATGAGATCCAGAATTGCAGTAAACCAAAATAGAAAATTCAAATCTCATAGGAAGGAGGAAAGATATAGAAAAGGAGAACAACCATGGAAACCATAAAATAAATACTGCAATAAAATAAAAAACCAGGCAATATAGGTTAGGAACGAATGTAAGGAACATCCAGGGTGTAACCAGTGAGCAGTTTCCTTAAAGGAGAAGGGGGATGCACCCCAACAAAAACTCCAACAAAGCCTTTTTAGCCAACCAATCCGCAAGGAGATTTCCCTCCTTGTGAATAAAGTTGAAACAGACATTAAGTTTATGCATAACAATAATATGCCTAATTCTTTTAAAAGTGCAAACAAAATTCCAAGGAGGTTGTGTGCCTTTAGCAAGCAACACATAAATAAAGAGGGAATCATTTTCAATAGCAAGTTGAGAGAGATGAAAATAACAACCAACTATAAAGCAAGCAGGACCGCCAAACCTTCAGTTTCAAGAGGGCATATAGCATGCACAGGTGAAGCAAAAAAAAAAAACATAAGGGGTTGCTCAAATTGTTTCTAAAGACCCAACCAGTACCAACAACAAATGTCTTCCAACTTCCATCCACATTGATTTTCACCCAACCGACCAAAGGGGTTTCCATGTAATTAATAGAGGCCTCCCAACCTAATCAGTGTTATTAGGTGCATCAAGAGATAATTTTCTGTAGGCTTTAAGATAATGTGAGAATATATAAGAAACAGTGAGTAGAGGGGAGGGATGAGAGCATTGGTGTTTGCATTGATTTCTAGCTGACCATATAAACAAAAGTACAACTAAGGGGACATAACTCAGATGTTTGGAAGAGCTTTGAGAGGATTTCCATACAAATCATATAATCTTTCATATTATCGATTTGAGGCCATGTAAGCCCAAAATGTCTCCCAAAGCTCTCCTAGACATCCCAAGAAAAAGCGTATTCATAAAAAGAAAGGTATATGACTCTACATGGCAGTTGCAGACATAGCATCTTGAAGCCATTCGAAGACCCTTCAACTTTAAAATATCATCAAGAGGCAATAAAGAGAAGAAAAATCTCCATAAGACAAAGGAAATGGAGGGAGAAGCATGCCAGATCATGTGAATCCAATGCCAGTCATTAAAGGAATGAAGATGAGAGTATAGCAGTTTAGTAATGGATGCATTGGAATTAAATTTCAACAAGGGTTATCTCTTTTGTGCACTGCTATATGAATTGTAGTTATGTTCAATACAAAATCACCAAGCTGATTTCTAATTTTAGATATATTCCAATTGCCATCAGCCTACAAATTCTAAACCAAAAGCCCATTGTCCTCTAAAGTGGGAGGACCCTCCACAGATCTACGATAACCCCATTGTTCATGCCAAAAGAAGACATTCCCCTTACCAATTTCCTAGAAAATAAATTTTTTAGCCACCTCTCTACCTTTTAATAATGATTTCCACGTTTTAGAGTCACTATATTTCCAAACAATCATAGAAGGGTGTTGGAAGTTACAATTTTATAGTACATAAACTTAGCCCACAAAGAAGAACCGCACTCTAAATTTGAACCAGAGCTTACACATAATGATGGCTGCAATATGATCTAAGGTTTTAAAGCCAAGCCCACCAGAAATGTTTGGCTTGCAAACTTTAAGCCAAGCAACCTATGATTTACTATTATCCCCTCTGACCAAAGCAATTAGTTGAAAATGTGCTCCAAGGATTTTTGGGTGCTCTTTTTAATTTTGAGCACCTACATGGCATACAAAGGGATGCGATGGAGAACACAATTAAGTAAGGGCAATCTACCTCCATAAAAGAGGTAGGAATTTCTCCAATCAACAATCCTTAGTTTAATTTTTTTTCACCACATCATCCAATTGAATTTGTTTGCACCTGCCTATAAGGAGGTTAACACCCAGATATTTTAAAGGAATATAATCAGCATTAAAACCAGAATAAGAAAGTGCCCAAGAAACTAAGGAGGGGTCAACAGACTTCCCAAAATAAAAATAGCATTTGGACTTATTAAAAGAAAGACCAGAAGTATTCTGAAAAATAATGACGGTGTGTATGAGTGTTTTAATGGAGGATTTACTGGAATTATAAAATAGAATAGCATCACCAGCACAAGCCAGGTGACTAACAAAAATTTTTTATTTATGCTTAACTTGAAGGTGGGGGTGTGTCTCCTGTAAATTGTTTATTAAGCAAGAAAAATAGTCAAAAGCCAGTATGAAGATTGTGGGGGAGAGGGGATCACCTTGCCTGATGCCACATTGGACAAAGCAAAAGTTATATGATTTGCCATTAAATAAGACACTATAGTTACCCAGACGTCTTCGAATTAGATTGCAAAAATCAAGAGAAAACCTCTAGCTTTTAACATGTTGATGATAAACTCCCAAATAATCTTCTCAAAAGCTTTTTTTATGTCCAGATTAAGGACCATGTTACCTCCCCTGCAAAAAAGGTTACAGGAATAGGCACGTGGAACCCTCTATTAAAAACAAGATACAATCAAACTCATGCCTAAGGTTCCACTCCCACAATATAAATTCACCCAAAAAGCTCCAAAGAATACAAGTATACCTATGCAAAATAAAGAAGTCTACAAAAAATCAACATACCTGAAAAAAAAGCCTCACAAAAGAGAAATGAAACAAAACCATCAATGTCCTGTGGCCTTAAACTCTAAGACAAGGAATGTAGAGTAAATCACCATACAACAAAACCTTATGCTGAGTAGGAAGTATCACATCAATCTCCACCCTCTCCAAAGTAGCTCCACCTTTACCAATACAATTAGCAGATCTATTCCCTTCCCTAAGTATAAAGCTCCACACAACATGCAATTTACGAACAAGAGAGAGAATACAATTGACATGTAAATAAATGAACCGGGGAAGATGTTTACCTCCTTTAAGAATGTTAGTCAGTTCCAAAAATCTATGTCCACATGTAAATAATGGATTTTAAAGATAATAACCAACTTAACCGCCAGCATGGTAGCCCATACTTCATATTCCAGTGCATTATGAGCAGAATATGAGATTGGAAATAAAAAATGTAGTTACCTATGTAATCCTAAAAGATAGCACCAGTTTTAGCTTTACCTTTGGAACAACTCCCATCATTATTCACTTTAATCCATGGAATACATGGTTTCCTCAAAATGACATGTGGATCCTAGCTGTGTCACACTTAAAACCTGCAACCTTATAATTTTCCCGTAAATAATTAGCACTAGAAAAAAAAATAAAATCAATAATACCATAGATGGTAAATTTATGTATGTATGCTAAAACATTTGCCACCACAATATCCTTCTTAACCATCACATTATCATGTTTATATGTTGTCAACCCTCCAAATGAACCACATTACTATCTAAAGGACTAACAATGTAAAATATTTTGAATAATGTCCCGAATTCGAAGTAGCTAAACACTGCTCGATACCAAGCCTCCCCTCGTCAGGCATCAGCAGTCCATACTGCCTTCCTACAGCCTTACAAGTATACATATCATAAGTACAATTGAAAAATAGATGTATAAGAGCTTCTTCCTCACACCTACATAGTAGACACTGAGAAGGTAGTCTTAAGCCCTTCAATATAAGTATGTCATCAATAGGAAGTAAATGATAATAAGCTCTCCAAATAAAAAATGACAAAATAATTAAGGAATTTGCTCCACACAACTCCACACAACCTCACTGGTGCAAATTTAGGTAGATAGCCTTTAAGATAAAGATAATAGAAGAGAATATAATTAGTATTTTATCCTTTTGAGTCCTATCAAATGGAATCCTAGAGATAAAACAAGCCAAATCCTTCCCCACTAGATCTACCAAAAATTCGAAGTTCAAACTGCTCCCCAGCTAGCATTCTAACACTTTAAGATCATCATAACACTCATTATAACAATATGTAAGATTATCCAAGCACCAAGTGTCCTTACAAGAGGAGATGCTGCCCTCTCCAAGATTCCAGAAGATAGTTCCTTCAGCATAATTCCTAGCCTTAAGCATACCTTTCCAAATTTCAGAGTCCTCATTTTTAAAAACAACTTGAGAAGGGTGTAAACCCCTACAATATTTAGCATTCATGTACTTTGCCCACAAGGAATTTTAGTTCTTGAAGTTCAACCAAATCTTAATACAATTAATTTTTGCTATATGATGCAATTCCCTGAATCTAAGTCCCCCTACTTCAAGTGGTTTGCAAAGTTTCTTCCACCCCGCCCACACCTTCTTCTTTTTATCACCAGCTCACATAAATCTATTAAATAATCATTCTAGAAATTGTTGTGTGCTAATTTTATAATAGCTTGGAGAGCATATAAAGGAATGGTATTCAAAACACATTTAAGCAAATTAATTCATCCCCCAAAAGATAGAAAAGAATATGTCCACTCACCAATTCTATTTTTGATTTTCTCTGCCACATCATTAAATTGTATTTGTTTTTTCATTCCTTTTAGTATATTAAACCCTAAGTATTTAAGGTACAATTCAACCACCAAAAAACCAATATAATTGTTAACCTTGCTTCTCTTAGACAAACAAACATACTTACTAAAGAAAAGTTGACATTTCTTAAGGTTAAAGTACATGCCACAGTATTTGAAACTTAAACAACAACTTATGCACTTTTTTAAACACATATAAACTTGCATTAGTGAAGAGGATAACGTCATCAACATAGGAAAGGTGGCTTACCAACATTTTAGCTTTATGTTGATATTGGGTCCCCTAAATTTTCTTTGCAAATCATCAATCAATCTCAAAAAAAGAATAAAAAATAATAATGAAGATAGTAGGAGAGAGTGGGTCTCCCTATTTGATATCTCTACCAGAAGAGAAGAAGCCATGAGAACTCCCATTTATAAAAAAAGAATACTAATTGCCACACAACCATTATTTAATTAGATTGCCAAAGGCTTCATGAAAATTTCTCCCCTTTAGCACCTCTAAAATGAAGTTCCAATTAAGAGATTCATAAGCCTTTTTCAAATCTAACTTAATAATCAAATTACCACCCCTGAATTTCTAGTCTAGATCATCATCATTTCTTGGGCCAATAATATATTATCACTAATAGTTATTCCTTTTATAAAAGCATATTGATTATTCATAAAAAAATTTAAGAGACGAGGTTGTAGTCTAGCTACCAAGACTTTACTAATGACCTTAGATATCACAGTAGTTAGACAGATGGGCCTAAAATGATCTCAAGTGGTTTTATCTTTCCCTTTAGGCACAAGGAAAATAATATAATTAGAGAAGTAACGACACATTTCCTCCCCCATAAATAAACTTTGAATCACAACAGTTAGCCCAGAGGAGTCCTCTCATTAGGCACTTTACAGAAGCACCTCACATAGGTTGGAGTATCATCTTTTCCATAAAAAAGGACTACTCTATTAGTTTATCTTAAAACACTTAAATTCTGAAGGGTGACGTGACCACACCGAATCAGGCGTGGTCACTCCAGCACCCTGGCATGGATAGCCACTTTGATGATATAATTACACCATGTGCTTTGTCTTGAGCATGAAATTGGGTCATTTTGGCGTGACCACGTTAAAATTGGATGCGATCACGCCAGGTCAAGATTAGGGTTAGATACTTGGAGCATAGTGGAGGTTCCTAACTAGTTCACTTGGCCTTGAACATCCTAAATAGATGGAAATGATTTCTAGTCATCGAGGAAGGCCCGTAGATTCAACGTAACACCAAAATAAACCCTTAAAAAAGCAGTCTAAAACTCTAATTCTCACCCAATAGTGTCGACGAGTAAGTCTTGTGACTCGAATTGGCTATAAATGAGTTCGGATTAATAGGGTAAGGTCTAAACATTGAGAAGAGAGTTAAACATGTCCCAAGCCAAAGCCAACTCCATCCCATAATAAATTTACCTGATTAGGGAAAAAATTAACATTGATCCAGATTTTGTGCTCATGGCACGTACCGGTGGGTTCAGATGAATATCTTAACTTCAGGATGTATAAATGGACACCAGGTCATCCTGCGCCGTTTAAGTGGATACCCTACACACGTGACATCAATAATTAATGTCAACATAAAACAAATTTAATAATTTTTGGTAGATCAAATTGGCTCAACTTATTAATCAATTAGACATGAACCTAGTTTTATGTGACTTTTTTTCATCAAGGAACCCCCTTACCGAATTTGGTGGAGTTGATCAAAAAGCCCATTTAACCTTGTTCACCTATGGTTGACCACATAACCTGATTAAACCACTCCAAGCTCCAATAGGGTACTTGAACTCATTTGTGCTCAAATCGTTCTAACAAGGGGTGAGTATCCTGTCAGTTTGAATAAACCCGTTTACAATTTGGTCAAACTAATGACAACCAAAATCCAAAATCCAAAAACTGAACCAATCAAAAGTTTGATAAAATCAAACCATCCAAACTGAAATTTAAATTAGTTTAAATGGTTTTATTATGAACAAACAAAAATTTAGTTGTTGGTTGGGGTCTAATTATGAAAAAACATCATAAATTGCATATATTAAATACACACTATTGATTTTATTTTATGAATCTTCACTTCAATGTTGGATTTTTGGTCTTTCTGTTTGTTCAATTTAGTAAACATTAAAAATAAACATATAACTAAGAACTAAAGTTTGAGGTTTTAAAAAACGAAAAGCCAAAATACATTTTAAAATCTGAACCGAATCAACCAAAAATGTTGGGTTTGGTTAAATTTTTAAGATTTTGACCAGATAATGCATATCCCGAGGCCTAAACCATGGCCCAATTTGACCTTAGATCCCAAAACATTGATCCACATTAATTAATTAGACCACTCAATAATCCCTTACCAAAATTGATCCCCTAACAACCTTCTCTTAGGTTCTGAAGACTTTTGGTACGATCTAAATTAAACCCACAACCTTATTAAATACTACTAGCGACCCAAGGTCAAGCACATGTATGAGAGGACCAATCAACTTTTTTACCATCTCCTACCACCTCAGTCCTCCAAGAATATTCTAAGACATATAACATAACATCAATATTTCTTTTCTAACAATCTAAAATTACCTCAAATATTACTTAGGCTAGGTTGAACTGACCATTTAGTGGATAAGAGAAATTTAGTGGATAAAAATCTATGTTATCATGATCTAAAGCGTTCTCAAGCTTATGGAATTAACCTCTAGTTCTTCCTTCAACAATGACATTCATGACAACTTATATTAACTTAATGATTGCATTTGAACATAGTTACAAAAATACCAACTTTTTAATCATTTGAAGGGGTTCATGATGAAGTTCAACAAAATGACCACTTGAACATAGTTACAAAAATACCAACTTTTTAATCATTTGAAGGGGTTCATGATGAAGTTCAGCAAAATGACCACTTGAGGTGAAAAAAAAAAGAAATGAGCTTCTTGGAAGACCATGATGAAATGGAAGAGATTTGTCTAAGCAACAATTTAGTACGAAGATTTGTTTTATCACTAAGAATTATGTCTTGTAATATTATCATAAAGATAGTTTAAAAATTAAATTTCCATCATATTTCTTAAAAAAATATTTTTTTTATAAATTTATTCAATTGGAGGCATTATGAGAAATATGAAGTCAAAAGTTTCATTTATTATTGTTAAAATAATGTAATACTAGAGGTGGACCAACAAGCCAAGCTTATGGTAACTCTAATCCGACTCATTAACCTGTGAGTTGACTCATTTAAAAATATTAATATAAAATATGCTTAAAATTAACTACAAATTATGTATTTATGTACAAAGTTATTAACAATATTTAAAATGGATAATTTTATTCTCAACTTATTTCTTATTATTTTTACATTATTAAAATTATTATTTTGTTAAATATTCACTTAAACATTAATTATCTCTCTTTCATGTTGAAGTGAGTTACCACTAATCAGCTTGTAAAATTAACTTTGGCTTTAGGCTCAAATTTGAATTTATCCATTATGTCTCGACTTCAAGCCCTGCATTTAGGTTGACTTGAACCTTAGACAGTTTGAACCAGACATCCCATGGCTACTCGAGGCCTGATGTCCTCGAGGTGCCGCAACGCAAGAGAGGCAAATAGGCATGGATGCTTCTGTCCACGACCCAGAGTCGGAGCCGACCGGTTCTTCACTGTCGGAGATTCAGTACCTGAGTTACGGCGGCGAGCACCATCTCCCTCTCATAATGAGTCTCGTCGACGAGGAGCTCAGCGAGCCTTATTCCATTTTCACCTATCGCTATTTCGTCTATCTGTGGCCGAACCTCACTTATCTCGTTTGTTTCTATTCCTTCCAATTCCTTTCTCTCCTGATTTCTAGGGTTTTATTTGATTCATTTCTTTTTCTCATTCTCTATTACTCATGCTTGTGTTTATTCGCCTCCTTGCAATACCAGGCTTTTCACGGGGACAAGTGCGTGGGCACTGTGGTTTGCAAGATGGGGGAACACCGCAGTACCTTCAGAGGTTACATCGCGATGCTAGTTGTTATCAAACCTTACAGAGGCAAAGGCATCGGTAATTATTGAATAAACCAGTGAGGCTATTCCCATCTGTTCTGTTGAATTTTGTTAATCTCTCTGGTTTTGTTACGACTCGAAGGAGCAATATGCTTTCTATTTCCTTTTTGTAGGTAGATGCATGGAGTAGGACGCAGTAGAAACTAGTGCCAATTATTATACTTTGCAATTTTCAGTTGCTTTTTCTTAATTCTTTTATTATATACTTCTAGATATTCTTAATGTATGGCTCCATAAATTAGTGACAGGCAGGTTTGTTGATCGCTTGGAAGTTTTTTTAGCATTCAATGGTGCCTTCAGTGTTATTAAACATAATCTTCCATTTCTTTCAAAAGATCTTGTTGTGATTTTAGTTTGTGAAGATGACTATCTATCTGGATTCAAACAAGAAATTAAAATGCACTCATACTATATTTTACATTTTAGAAGGTGAAATATGTCTCTTGGTTAATGTATCTGGAATCTCCTTACTGCAAATCAAAAGATACAATTTTTCTGATTTTTATTTCCTCCCTAACCTGTAATTATTATTAATGTGCTTTTAGCGGCAACCTCCCTGAACCTATAATTAACCATTTATTTGCTTCTAGTTGCGATCATATGTCCCCTTGAAATGGAAGAATTTACTTCGGGCCTGTTTGGGGTGGTAGTAGTGGTGTGGTTCCTATCAGCACCGCACTGCTTATGTATTTAACAAACTATGTTTTGTCCGCTTTTCAAGAAGCTGTGATGGGAAAGCTGCATATTACAACTTGACCTGGCTAAGTGCGGAGAGCTGAGGTCTGACTTTGTGAAAAAAAAAAAATGTAATAGCCACTGCAGTAGTGACTTCACAACTGCTTCTTCAAAGAACCATAGTTGTTCCAAACAGACCGTTAGTGTTAAGTTGAGTTTGGCGGCCAAATATTTTTTAGCATACTTCTTTGTATCTGTTAGTTCTATTAACCAAATATTTTTCAGCATAGTTCATTTTTTTCAATAGAGGCTAAGCATATGAAAGCGTTGCAAAGTTTTCCATGCTTTTACTATTTCTCATCCGTTCATGCTATATATTATTTTCCATTATTATCTTATTTTTTTGCTTGACCCTACATCGCCGAAGGATGACACATGTCATACTCAAATTATTTTTTATTAAAAGTAGAAGAAGTGAGAGAAGAAAATCGAGCACAATATTAATATTTATTGCTTTTCACCAGGCCCTTTTAGTTATTACACTTTAGATAAAATAAAAAATGAGATGAAATGTTTTAGATCTGGTATAATTTGGATTTCTCTTATAGGAAAGACAAATTTTTATATTGAATAATTATACTAGAAGTAGTGTTGAAAGAATATGACCATATAATGCAATTTTGATTCTTTCCAATTAGGAGGCTTTGGTTTATCAAATTTAGCCACTCACCAACAATATTTTCTTCTAGAGCAAGCCATCAAATGCTTGATACCAGGAAGCGAATTGAGTGACAAATAATCCCTCCAACATGGTTTTCATTTAGCAAAACACTTATTTATATAGATAGGGCCCTTTCTAGTTATCGAGAAATCATAAGAAAGCTTATACCCTCTCTGGTTTTTCACACTCTCCCTTAAGCTTCTAGCTTCTAGATATCAAATAGTTTGAGGTTGTCTATCTTTTTTTTTTTTTTTTTTAAAATACTGTCCTTGCCCGTTCTTCATTCAAAATATATGCAGTTTGTTCAATAGAGTCAATCTAAGAAATACATTGATTCCTAATTATTATTTTTTTCTTTAATAAAGTGTTGATCAATCTCCGTATTTGAATGCGCATGATGGATAGAGTCATGTCTTATTTTGTTAGACACCTTATTATAACATTGTAAGGGACTTCTCAGCACACCTAAGTCAGATTAATTCACTTACTCTGTTAGCCAAATATCTAAGTTCAACTTTTGCACTTCTTCTTATGTCTTACTTCTTACTTAGCCATGCTACTAGATTACTGTCCAATATCCATATGTAGATCTTCTATTGAAAGTAAAGCCTATCTAATCAACATCAATATTAGCTTCAATTTTTCGGGATTCTCTCTTTTTTGAAAAAATAACCCTATTCTTAGTTTCCCTTCAAAGTATTTTGAGTGTTTATATGATAACATTATTGTGTTTTTTGTAACGTGCATGCGAGAACTAACCTAAGATACTAACACATTTTGTCAAGATGGGTATGAGATAAATATATGAGTTTCCCCACTAGTCCTTATTGATTGGGGTATTGATGTTTTAATCTTTCAATGTTATGTTTGAATCTATTGGAATATCAATTGGTTTGCTCCCCATCAAATCTATTTTTTATAATGAATCAAGCATATATATTCATTTGGCATTGATAATACCTAATTCATTTCTAGCAATCTAAATACTACGAAAATATTTGAGTGGAGCAAAATCATTGATTTTAAACTCTTTTGCTTATTTCAAAATCATGATCATTGAGATGATATCATCAAAAGACACAATTAGTATGGTTGACTTACCATATTTGTGTTTGTAGAATAATGTGAGGTCTAAATGTGCTTGTTTGAAACTTTATTGCCACATAATATTGGTGAATTTTTTTAACCATTCTCTAAATGACTACTTGAGGCGACACATTGATTTCTTTAATCTGCATATTTAACCTGTCTGTTCAGATCTTCCTAAAATTTGGAGGTAGATCTATATAGAACTCTTCATTTAAGTCTCCATACAAAGAAGCATTCCTGAGATCTAGTTGATGAACATGTCATTTAATTGTAGCTGTCACTGACAACAGAACCCAAATTGTGTTAAAGTTTGCCACTAAAGCGAAGATCTCCATGTATTCAACCAAATAGGTTTGGCTGAATTATTTCACTTTCAATCACGTCTTATATCTTGCAATGTCCTTCAAGGTGCTATTTGATGTTGAATATCCATTTACATTCAATAGGAATTGCACCATTGGATTTCTGAACAACTTTCCATGTCTCATTTTTTAAGAGTCTTCATTTCACCTTACACAACCTTCCTCTTTTTATTTTTTTATTTTTTTATTTTTTTTAATCAAGACCCTATTGTCCAGTTTTGAAGATTTTAATTTTTGTTAAATTGAAAAACAAGTGGATTTTTCTTTGAGGATGTTATGTGGTCATGTCTCAGAACATCTGTTATATGTTGTTCAGTATAGCAACACGCCCCTTGAAGAATTTGGCAATTCTTTTTGGAAGATCCAATTGAAAAACTTTGATATAAGATAGGGAGAGATTGATGATCTATTTCTAGAGGTTGTGGGATTTCTACTTTTTGTAGATTCATCCATCAAGAGTATGCCTGAAGTTCAAGGGAATGTTTTTGACAAGGTTGTTAAGCATTTCGGTCCAATAAAATTTTTTGAGTTTCTTTTAGAGTTTGAAAGTTTGGAACCTCGATAATTTCTTAATTATTGAGTCTAGAAAGATTGAGATTTTTATTAGTGTGTATGCAATTGTATGATCATTAACAATGATAATGAATCAACATTTAGAGTTGAGGTTTTGTGATCGGAAGGCCCAAATATCAGTGTACTATAGAAAAGGGCTTTTTAGCTTTATAAGGTTTAGGTTTAAAGATATTGTTTCGATGTTTGGTGAGTTGGCGAACCTCACATTCAAAGATATCTTTACTTTTAAACAATGAAGGGAAACATTTTAAAGATAATGTAAGCTTGGATGACGGAACTTATAATGCCACAACATTAGTTGAACTTTCTTGAAAAGTGCAGATGTTTCCAATATATAGTAGAACTTGCAGCAAAATTCACAGATTTTATTTGAAATTCTTATCAAAATACTAAGTCCTCCACTTCGCTAACACTACCATTCTGCTTCCTATAGTTTTAGAAATTCACAATGTTTTTGTGAAAAGTTATTCTGCAATATTAATCCTTATAGATATCACTTACAAATGAAGGATCAGGAACATCTAAAGCAAATTTTAAGAGCTGCCCATTGTTAATTCTAGTAGTTTACCCATCAACAATTTTGACTTTAAGATTTAAGATGAAGGGGTGTAAGATGAGAATTGATTTATATGCCAGATGATCTGAAGCATTTGAGTCAACGATCCAGGACTCCATACCTTCTTTTATTTAGTTAAGTGTAAAAGGAAGATTATTTTTTTGGGCTGTTAGAGGGAACCGAAAGCTTTTCATAAGTGTACAATTACTTTTAGTTCTGGTAGGTGACACTCATGGTGTCTGGTTGGTTTTTGTTTGATGGGCATGAGTATTTTTGTGTTAACTTTTAGGATGAGATGTATTTTTTGATTGGCTTGCGTGAGTTTCCAACAACTTTTTCTTATGTAATGGGTCTTTTAACGAACATCAAATGATAGATTGTCCAATTTTCCACACGTTGGGTCATTTATTTCACGTTACCCTAAACTTTCTATGTCAAGGGTATACATTTCAATTTGGAGAGGGCTTGTGGTAATACAAACCATAATAATTTGTATTTTTCCTTCCCTTCAAACTATAGCTAAAATGTCTTTAATTTTGGGTGTGGTTGAATTGTAAGATGCTCCCCGAACATCATCAAGATCTTTGCTGAGACTGGCAAATAAATCACAGGTTTTTGTTGCACAAGTTTGATATACTTTTTTGCACACTCCCCAGGCCAGTCATTTGGCTCATAGACATCCAATTCTTGCCATTTTTTGCTGTATATGCTAACGTGTTCAATGATATTCATGATCCCTTATCTGAGATCTTGGGCCTGATCTCATAATTCACATAATTGTGTAAAATTTGCAAACAAGAATAGACAATTTTTTCTCTTTCTCAAATTGATTTTGCAATCTTGTGAATGAGATACAGAGATCCAATACATTTATCCAGTGAGTTAATAAGTAAGGACATCACCAATGTGTTTTTTCTTCTGAGGAGAAATGACCACTTCAAGTTGTCCAATGGTACCATTCTAGTACTGAATATTTTATCTTCATCATAACACATTTTGGACATTGTAAGATCATTGCAAGAAATTTTTCCCATTAGTCTTATAAGACTTAATTTGTAGAGGACACATTGGACTTAATGGTGAGGCTTTGTAAGGATGAGGAATAACCAAACTTCTCCCCAACAGTGCTCTGACCCAATTAGGGTTCTGCTGTAGCCATATTGCATGTTTGCTTAGCTTAGTTGGGGCTCTAATACTATGTTAAATGTTGAAGTAATGGGAGTGAAGAAGCTAACATAACATTAGCTTTCAGATTGTAGGAGATGCTTTCAGATTATAGGAGAAATGCTCCTATTAGTATCAGATTACAGGAGAAAGAAAAGATAGGAAATAACATGTTCTAAAATAAGGAAAATCTTGATTTCTATACTAGGAAATATAGCTTATATATATTGAGAAAAATACTAGTAGAACAGAGATGGTATGACGATTTTTTGCCTAAACTAGGAGGCACTCGCTGCCCATCAGATTTCCTTACAAACAGGGATCTGAGTAATTTTGAATCTTGACTGCATGTTTCCATTTGGGAAGTACTGATTTCTGTCGCAGTCACAGCCTTGTCTATATCTAGTTTAGGAGAAAACATATTATATCTTACAACTCAACAGATTTTCCCTAGTTTCTAAGATATGACATGGTACTATCATTTGTTTTGATGCAGGTATTTGTTTTTCTGAGGTTACCAGGCTTTGGCAGCGAATATATCTAAATTTCTAGTTTTTTTTTTCAAACTATGAAGCTGTTAAATTAGATTTATGACCTCATAAAACTGACTTCTAATAGTTTGAAGACATCTATTGATGATATTGTTTTGTTGTTTTTTACTGGGAGCAATGCATCGATTGTTTAAGGAGCTACATAGGAATTTCTAATGGTCAAATAATCCATATTTCCATTTCCAAGAAGAGAAGTTTGTTGTTCCCTATGGAACATTAGCAAATGGATCTAAAATATAGTTATGTGCTTGGGTTTGTATGAAGTTTTTTATTCCATTTTTTTTTCTTTTTAAAGCTCGTGAAATTTTTCCCAATAAGATGACTTTTTTTTATTTCTTTTTATGCATGAAGTTCTACAACTCAATTGACAGCCCTAGTCTTAGTTATAATTAGGGATCAATATGGATGCACCGGAAGTGAATAGGCATTAGAATTGTATTAAGGGAGCGTTTGGGGCGGCTTATTGAGGGCGGTGGCGTTTTCATAACGCCGCTGCCCTGTTTGATTAAAGCGTTGGGAGCGACTTTATCCCACCGCCAATACCGCGCTTAATACTTTTATTCACAGAAGTCGGAAGCGGGGCTCCCACCTGATTATCGCGCGTTAGGTGTTTTTTTTTTCCACGGGTGCCCTTCTCCCCGTCTGCTCTTCCCGTCGGCTCTACCCGTTGCTCTCCCCGTCTGCTCTTCCCGTCGGCTTTACCCGTCGCTCTCCCCGTCTGCTCTTCCCGTCGGCTCTACCCGTCGCCCTCCCCGTTGAGCACTGTTGACCTCGTTTTTGTCGAGATTTAGTCTTCCTCCTAGACTTAGGATTCTAGCCTCAGGAGCTTCCCGACGATTCTAGATTCCTAGTGATGGGACCCACCTCATTTTAGAGAGTCTGGAGCCACTTCGTTACTCTTTGAAATCCTGCACGAGATTCTGTACCGCTAGTCTCTAGCCGGTCGAAATTGACGTCAGGTGTTCAAATTGAGTCCCTATAGGACCCCTGGACATTAGGACAACCTCGTGCACGTCTTACACAGCAGGACGCACAAAATTCTCAGTTCGCGGTCTCGACGCCTTCAATTCCCTCGCAGTGGATTGGAGTTGGAGTCAAAACGCCGGGACGATAGATATCAAAGTCAGAATTTCAGAAAAGGCCGGATTTGACGCACTTTCGACGCGACCGTCGACGAGGTTGCCCAGATGACCTCGGATGACGAAACAGACTGCGCCGATGCGTCCGGAACGTCGATTTTACCTAAAATGGACGTTAATTTTGCGATGACAGCCTGTCGGGGTGAAAGTTGTAATTCTAGGGCTTAGTTTAAAAATATAATAATAATATATATATTTTTAAATTTATTTAAACTAAACCTAAGCCCTAATCCTTCCTCACGCTCGACTCGGCTGACTCCATTTCTCCTGCACGAGCACGAAAGAAGCTTCGACGAGTCTTCTCCCGCGCTCGAGCGTTCTTCCTTTGTGACCGTTTCCTCCTCGAGCCGCACACGATCACTCCTATCTCTTATCCCTGCGCGAGCAAGTTGCTCCTTGCGCCATTTCCTTCGCAAGCGTTATCTCCCGCGGCATTTCCCGCGCGAGCAAGTGGCCCGATCCTCTTTGCGGCATTTTCCTCCATCTCCCCATACCTCCTCCGATCCTACTCGACTCCGCAGGTATGGAGCGGCACTCCTCTTCCCTCCTCTGCCTATGAAAACCCCATTTGGGGTGACATTTAGGGTTGCCCGAAAATTCTTGTGAGGAAGGGGAGGTGCTGTTGGATTGGTGCCTGAGTTCTTGCTTTTTTTTCTTTTGTGCTCTCCATTGTCTGGTAACCTTCCTCCTCCCTTCTCTTCTTTTCGGTTTGGCCCAGGGAAGCCGTAACTCCTGCTGTTGGCTTGGCTTTCCCTGTTTACTGTTTGGGCTGAGCACTTATGTGCTATGGAAAGTTTCATTTATTTGTTTAAGTGATGATTTCTTGCTTCCCCTACATAGTGGCATGTTAATATGTTGTTGTATCAAGATTTAGGGGTATTTTATTACTTGAAGCTTGAGTAGGAATAGAGATTTGAGCATGTTCTATAGGAAGGCTTGATCACTTGCTTAGGGAGATGAAATATGTTATGCTATGAACTTTCTCCTCTCTCTTTCTATCTAAAGCGTGAAAACATGATTTTGAGGCAAATATTAGCCCCTCTTGCAAGCATGTTAAGATATGTATTATGAAGCTTTTCATTCACTCTTATCTAGCATGAGATATTGGAAGGCTTAGTTTTAATGTCTTAAGTTTTCTTTGGCTCAGAAAGTGTATGCTTGGATTGATTTGGAAAGATTCTATGTTTGTTCTTATTTGAAGCATGTGTTTGCTTTATGTTTTAATATATGGAAAGCATGAGGATGTTGTTGGGGCTCAAGTTTGGCCCTTATGTAGTTCACTTTGGAGAGGGATCACTTGAGTCTTGCAAGCATGTTATAGGTTTGGTTATCATGACAAACTATTAGCTTCTCTAACCAATGCTTTGAATAGAGTTCTTCACTTGCTCCTGTTGTTATGAATTGTTGAAGGGCCTCTTGTTCTTTTATATGTATATGGGGGCTTGTTTCTTGCTCCTTATACCTTTCCCTCACAAAGATTGCATGCTAGGAAGAGGCTTAGTTTAGTTTGAGAAGTTTCACACTTGTTCTTATATGAAGCATATGGTGACTCTATGTTTTGAATATATGGAGGTTTGATTCTTGGGCTCCTTGCATCTTAGCCCCTACAAGGGCATGTTAGGGAGAAGTTTATTTTGATGTTGGGAAATTTCTACGCTTGTTCCTACTTGAAACATATGGTGGCTCTATATTTTGATATATTAAACATGTTGAGATGCTTAAAGCCTCATGCTTGGTTTGGTTTCAATCTTATCGTGACTCATTTTAACCTCACTCGGAGGCTTGGTTAGCTTGCTCTAGCCCCTATCCGAGAGCCTGCTTTGCTTTGATAGGTTATACTTGTTCTCATTTTAATGTTTTAAAAGACGTATTCATGGCTTGATTTTGGGTCTAATGTTGGCTTGGCTTTAGTCTTGCTATGGTCTAAATTTTGGATTTGTGCCGGAGTTGATTTCAGCTTTGTCATGACATGATTTTGGGTCTTATGTTGGCTCGGGTTTGAGCCCTGTGCTGGCTCTGGCTTCACTCCTCGTAGTGATTTCTCGCTAAGCTTTGTGCTGGGTTTGTTTTGGCTTCATACTTGGCTCGGGTTTGAGCCCTGTGTTGGCTCGGTTTCACTCCTGTAGTGATTTCCTGCTTAAGCTTTGTGCTGGGTTTGTTTTTGCTTCATACTTGGCTCGGGTTTGAGCCCTGTGTTGGCTCACTTTCACTCCTATAATGGTTTTCTGTTGTGGCTTTGTGTTGAGCTGTAGCTACGGCTTTGTGACAATCCTTTTATAAATCTTATGTTGGGATTGTTTCCCTTTTCCGCCTTTAGCCGAGAGCCTCTGTTTGGATTTGTTGGAGGATTTTATACTCTTGTGACATGTTAAGTTATGAATCAAATTGGGAGTTTGGAAAATCTTAATGTTGGCTTGATTTGGAAGTGTTAGTGTGGGCCTTTGTTATGCCTTGGCCGCAAACTTTTACCTCTGTTGTAGCCCTGGTCATGGGTCTGTCCTTTCCTGTTTGTGCCTTGGCCGAGAGCCATTTGTTGGCCCCTGTTGCAGCCTTGGTCGTGAGCTGTCCCCTCCTGTTTGTGTCTTGCCCGTGAGCCTTAGTGTGATGATTTAAATCATGGTGGCCTTACTTCCTGCTACCCTTGCCTAAGAGGTTTATTGTGATGGTATGGAACCCCCCCTTTTGGTTTGCTTGTGGGAAGAAATTTAATACTACACTTGAGACATCCCTTCTATGTTCCATTTGATGAAATTGGAGTTAATTTGGATTTTCAGAGAAGCTTGTTCATTTGCTATCTTATGTATTGAAAGCTTTGTGATTGAGATGACTTTCCTGTTACTGTTGCCCTGAGCAGAGGTCCTTGTGTGGTCCTGTTGGGAGATTGAATGCTTTAAAAGTTATTAATTAATTTGAGATTTGGGAAATATGGATTTTAGCACGGGTTTGGAAATATTAATAGTGGGTTTCCTCGAGTCATTTATTTCCCATTTAATTTACAAAATTTAAAAGATTTTCATATTTCATTTTAAACCTTTTCTGGTCTGAATGGACAGGACACCCTCTTTGGGTCGATCCAGTTATGCAAAAGTGAGAAAATGATATCCTCGGGATTGATTCAAGGATCTTGGGCTTTGTTTTCAATGTTTTACTCTTACTTATTTTAGGGGCGTTTTAGACTAACCCTCCTTCCGCTTTGGTCCTTCTCGGATTTGGAGGTGGGTTAGTCTTCTTTCCTTTCCATTCCCGTTGATTGACATGTTTTCCCCGCTTCACTCGGGGTTGATTTTGTTTTTTTTTGTTTTGGGGCAGTGATGGTGTTGATGATAAATGCACACCGATGGTAGAGTGGAATGATATCTCATCCTACGACACCAGGGCTCGCTCTAGGGCCCCGATGAACCGTAGGATGATGATATCATTTACCGCTATAAGGCTAGCGGGGCACCCATACCTTCTTAGGATTGTTAGTGATCCTACACCCGACGAAGTAATCGACTCGTGGACAACCCTAATCTTCAAAATCTGATAAGAACGGATACTACTTTCACAACAAAAAAAATATATTTTCACTACAACTAAAACATCGACATAAACTCTCTTTTGTATGCCTGAAATTCACGTGCATGCTAAAAATATAAATTTCAAAATCATTTTATAAAACTTGGTTGTCCACTTGTTGATTATCAGTTTTGGATTAAGGAACACCCTCCTGAGTTAGGTTTAGTAGGACACCCTTCAGACTGAATAGCGGACTCTATACATTCGGGTGACCGAGTAGCCTTCGACGTCCCTCGAGCGATCTTACTACGGTTTCGAGCCTAGCTCGACCCGAGTGCTTGCGGTTTTCTTCGGATTTTCGTATGATTTTGATGAAGCACTCGTGGTCCTTTTTCCGGGACTTTCCCGAGGTTTTGATGATTTTATTTTGATTTTCGTTTACTTTCTCCGAGGTTTTCTACCGTGAGTCATTCGCCGTCCTTTTTCGGGTTTTCTGGACGATGTTTCTGTCTGGCTTTCACTTGTGTGACACACTCCAGCCTGCTACATTTAAGAAAATAACGGACCTCCTAGGTATACAGGTTTGTTTATATTTACAGCGTGTTACATTTTGTACTATTCATCGTTCCTTTTAAGCACGTCGTACCATACTCTATCGCATGCTTTATCGTTTTTCCGTGTTATATACCTCGTCTACTGTATCGTACAACATTTAAACATACTTGCATAGGATGTTTAGGAGAACCCAACCATAGGGCCACCTGATTTGACATTATAACTTGCCACCTTAGAAAACTCAACCTCTTTACGACAAGGAGCTTGGAGCTAGCGTGGTGGGCAGCACGACCATCTTCAATAGCAAAACATATCTTCACCAGCTAAACCATTCCTTAGTAATTAAACAACAATCCATAGGATTTCGAGGTTGTTCGCCTATTTCGACATAAATCCTCAACCTCTTTTGGGCCTTTGTATAGCTCTGCTGTACAATATAAGCCCCAACTCGTTTTAGGATTCCGAGGTTGTCGTTCGTTACTACCTAAATCTTCATATCTTCTAGGCTATTTGTGTGATCGTTTCACACAAATGTAAACCCTAATTAAATAAAATTGACGGGATGAAACATTTAAATAATATCTCCTAAATCGAAGCCAAATCGTAGGATAGCTTGGGAAGTCACCGAGGTTCGCCTCCGGATCTCCGACATCCCTTAGTCATTCTTCCTTTGGATTCTAGAATAAAATGTTCCAAATTTGAGTCAATACCCTTTCACACCTCTTTGTTCGATTACGTTGAACATATCCTTTTGACCTCATTGAAGATAATATTTCCTGATTTTTATCGAAAGTTTTCTTAAGTGACCTCGATCATTTAAGATGTAACTAACTATAGGGGCTTCACTTCATAGAAGCTTTTCTCGAACCCAGCTTAAAATAAACCTTATTTAATTCTTTATATTAAATAGAGGAACTTGTCGGCAAATAAAATGGTTTCGCAGGCCAAACAGACGTCATATATTTCTTAGTTTATTTGATCGAGTCTCACCTTCAAGTCTTGTGTTTGTCTTTCGGGATAAATGCATGACTTGAGATGTAGCGTTCTTTCATTTAAACTAAGAAATATATGAGGTCAGTTTGATTTCATATTTTTCAAAAATTATATATATATATATATAAATTAAAGCGTCCTTCCGAGGCGGGCGACGGGATCTCGATTCCGGCGATCGACAGCTTCTTACGGCACTCCACACCCAAAACAACGCCGACAAGCACCATCCCCGATCTCCTCCCCGTTCGGCTAGATCGGCGAGATCGTTGAAGTTCTGTGCTGGTTCCGCGAGTTCTCGCCTCTGCTCTACTCCTAACCCGACATTTTAGGTATGTTGTCTGTCGATGAGGTAGATCTCACATCCCTGTTAATTCCTTCCTTTAGTTTAGGAGAAGCCATAGTTCGATCCTCTCGCCCTCCGCTCACTGTGTGTTTCACCCCGATCTGTGCCGTATGGATCCCGATCTGTGTCGTATGGTTGCCGATCTGTGCCGTATGGTTGCCGATCTGGCCGAATTAGAAATCTCAAATTTGTCTTATCCATGAACCTATCCTAATTAGTGCTAGGTTGCTTCACCAACTTTCTTCCTGTTATTTGGTTTATTTTATTGATAATAAATGTACTATTTTGTTGTTATCATGTTATATTGGAGTAGCATAGCTGTTGTGTTAATTTTATTATTCTGTATTTTAGTAGTTATTTGTAGAATTGAAGTCCATACCTTTTGAACATCGTTAATTCTGCCATTGTCTTGATGCAGCTCTAGTTTGGTTGTATAGATGTTATTCAATTGTATTTTGAAGAGTTGCAGCTACATTGTTATTTTTTAAAATTTTTGGTATGAGATTTGCACAATTATTTGACAAAGCAAGCTTAGAAGAATGAGAGCAGCCACTATTATTTGACATAATTATGAGGTAAAAGGGGACTGTTAGAGTTCTGGATTTTTAGAAAATAGTTTGGATATAGCTGAAGAAATGAGGGGTATTTTAAAATGTTTTGCACTCAATATAGGACATGTAGGAGTTTTATAATGATAGGCAAGCACATACTTACGAAATGAGGCATCTACATGCATACCATGCAATACTTAATGCATATAAAAAAAGGGCATGCTTGTCACGGTTTCCTTGAACCCTGATTTTTTGAGGCAGCCTAATATATATCAAAATTGCCCGTTCTTTTAATCGACTTTAGCTTATACATATGAGATTGACAACTTCATTAGTTACCTGGAATTAAAATATGTGGAACTATAATAAACATTATTAATTTATGCTTTCAAAATTTTACTTGATTTTGTGACTTTCTAGAAAATTCATGAGTGATTAACCTCGTAACATTTGAGCAACTATTTTCAAGTTTTTGATGCATGACCATGCTATTAATGGTAATGGGTATTTTTTCTATATTTTTATAATATTAATCAAGTTGAATATTTTTATAATATTAATATTTATTGGTGGGTTTGTTTTGGTTGAATTTTAATTGCAGTAGTTTTGTTAATGCTGTATGCTTGCAATGTCATTTAATTCTTGCAATTGTTCAGTAGTTTTGATAATGCTATTGTTCAGATCTTCCTTAGCTAATGCTTGCAATGTCATTTAATTCTGAGAAGGGTGCTACTTGACGGTTTTGTGACGTAGCATAGAAGCTGAGAAGAAGGTTATTATTTGGGCTCTGCTAAAAGAAAAGAGGATTTACATACATACCAGTCCCAAACATCAATTTTTACATTTATGTCGCTTTACCTATTCATGAAAAGGTGTACTTAACTTTTTAAATGTTAAAATTCTGATGTTTTTAATGTGATATGAAAGATTTGCAAAACTTGCTTCATTCTTTGTGACATTAAAGCGGCGTTTACATCATACTACACACAATTCCGATGTATCAACGTAACTAACACCTAAGCTTTACTTTTTACATTTATGCCAACCAAATCTTCCATATCACCTCAAAAATACACTTTTCTATAAACAGTTGCTAATAAGCTGTTTTCAAGCCGCAGAAACCAAACAGTTCAACAGCTTATTCATTTCAGGGGCATAAAAGTCATTTATCTATAAACAACTGCTAATCAGTTGTTTTTCAAACTCTCAAATCAAACAGACAGACAGCTTATTCGAATCATCTGCTTATCAGCAAATTATTAGAATAAACAGCTTATCTGAATAAGTTGAATAAGCTGCAGCTGCCCCAAACAGACCCTAAGTTTAGAGAGCTTTATTTGTTTTTCTTTTATTCTATTTGAGTCAGATAAAGCTTTAATCTTGACTGTAAATAGTTGGGATAAAACTAGTAATGATGATAAGACATGCAAATGATGTTTTATACATCTTATTATCTAACTCAAATCAATTTGTGTTATTTCCTCCTAAATTTTATTGAACTCTCCAAGCTAGCAGGACATTATTCGTCAAATGGTTTTTCTTCTCCAATCATCAGATCATCCGACTTTCTATTTAACACCGTATTCTCTACAATATTAGATTTCATTTTTGTTTCTTCTCTCTATCAAAATAACACCTCTCCATCTCCATTTCTCAACCTTGATGTCTTTAGTCCTGCATATTTTAAGTTTATTTTACCAGCTTTCCCATTTTCATTATATTTTATATGGTTTATTTATTCTTGCGACTTTCAGACATATTTAGTGCATTTTAACGTTAAAGTTTAAAAGCCTTCGACCCTTCTCACCTCTCTATCCATTCATCCATGCATCCATCCAACCTTGCTTCCTTGTAATCGTACATCCTTGCATCCTTCAATCTACGTGTAAGTCCATCCATCCACTCGATCTTTCTTTTTATCGTCACCTTCCTCTATTTTCCTATCCATTTACTCACCTCTCCTACCTATTTAATTTCTTCTATCTCTTACCATGTTGTTTGATAGATTTTATACATGTGCGATGTCCTTTTTCGATGTTGTATATGAGCTTATGTGGATAATAATAATCATCTCTTAAGAGGGATTTGTTTTTATGTATTATGAGTGTAAAGAAAGTAGATGTAGGGGTTTTAAATTTTCAGGTGTTTTGTTGGAATTAAAGCAAATTTAATGTATCTCAAATGGGTCTTGAATACCTTCAACAATTCTTTTTTGATAAATTTTAAAAATTCTTAATTCAAGAAAATTTGTATTCATCATTCACTCGTGGCCCTAAGTTCTGCCTGCACTTGCAAATTTTGACGTTTCCATACTTCCTCGCGATCTTCGGCTCTTCTCATGCTTGCTAACAGCCTCCAGCTCTCTCAACACTCACCTCCTTAGGCGTCCCCATGCTCACCCATTACCTCATTTCTTCCTGTGCTCATTAACTTATAGCTCTCCCAATCCCTGCATTGTTACTGACCACGTTGGTGTTGACCCTCTTAGCTTCTCCAACTCCATCACCATCAACTCCAATGGTCACTGTTGAGCTTGCTGTGCTTTTGATCCATTTTTTAAAACGTGTTTTAACAATGCATAAGAATATTATATTAATCCAGAACGTATATTTTTAAAATAAGATAATTCAAACTTTTAGATTTAGTTTACTTCTAATTAAATAAAAAAATGATTTCTTGAATTTACTATATAACCGACCAAATATCTCTCAGCATTTCAAATATATTATCCTTAATTACGTTGAATTTTATAATATACTTATATTTCAAAAAGCATATGCTGGAATTTGTTTGCAGGATCTATTTGACCTTATTTAGAAAACATTTTATTTGCATTTTCCTTTTCAAATGATATTTGAATTTCTGTTAATCCCTCAAATGAATATTGTTTTCTTTAGAACGAAAAGGTTGAGTGTGAGTTATATGCATATGACCACTTTTTTTTGCATAGAAACTTCATCCTTGATGTGTCACCTCTTTTCTTCTAAAAATAGGAAGACATATGCCACTTCCAAAGCCAAATCTATTTATAAATGAAAAATACTCGGTGAATGCTTTTTGCTTATTTTGGCTCACGATATATTGTTTGCTAGATTATTCGTCTTCTCATTATTTTTCGCCTCTAATTTTTACCTGTACGTGTGTTATTAGGGCTTTCTAATATTTTTATCATTATTCCGTTGTTGCAGCAACTGAGCTTGTTACAAGAGCTATACGCGTGATGATGAAATCTGGCTGTGATGAGGTAAACTTTATGTCTAAGTTTGTTTAGTGGATCAAGTTATTCTATTAATTTCTAAATGGTGTTAATTTATTTCATAATTTTTTAGAGATAGAGATGGCTTGCAAATATTTTCAAATGCATTGGTTGTTTCTTCAAATTGGTGCAGCTTACACACACACATGCACATTATAACCAATTTATAGAATTTTGTTACTGTATTATTTTTAAGTATAGGTCAATTTGAGTTTAATATTGCTAGCTCTTTCTAGAATTTCTCTTGCACAACAAACTTAATGCAATACTTGCTATAGCAAATGGCATGATTTTTGGCGCAGTTAAATACGCATCACTATCACTATATCTGGGAAGCTGGATGAAAATCTCTCATCAGAAACCACGGAAAAAAAAGGGATGATTGACAATAGTACCACTCAATTCCTTTGTTTTTACATATTTAATATCTAAACTTCAATTTTTACATACAGAACACTTTACTTATGCATGAAATGGTATATTTTACTTTCTTAAAAGTTAAAATGGCGCTATGTTTTTTGTGATATGAAAAGTTTGGATGGTTAATATGTAAAAAGCAATGTTTAGGCATTTGAAATGTAAATATATAGGAATTGAGGAGTATGCATGTAAATGCCCCTGAAAGGAACCTCGAGGCAAACTAGAAGCACAGTTCTAATAATGGTATCACTTTTCTGTATTTAAATTGCTATAAATAGTTGTCAATTCTAATCTTTATAAGAAAGATAATTTTCGAGGTTATCTCATTGTTTTTTTGTAGTTATTCAGATGGCATCAAGTCCAGAATAGTGGTTCTTTGAAACCACATTAATTGCATTTTATTTGTTCATTACTTCTTGTGATGTTTCTTTAATACTCATTAAGTCGTTTGCAAAAGAGGTCTATTAAAAGGACTAACGCTTGAAAGGCACATGTAGAGTGAAAGCTCAAGTCTAAGCATGCATATTTAACAAGTTTTAACATGTTTGTAAGGGCTCATTTGATTAATTGTTGATATAAAGTTTAATTTAGAAAATAATTAATTTATTTTTCACTCATATTGTGAATGAAAATGAAATCATAATTTTTTAGAGCTTTTGAAGGTGTTTTAGAGTTTAAATTTAATATTGACGTAATACAGTAAATTAACAATTTCGCAAAACTGTTATCTAATTTCAGTTATTGGATGCAGAGAAAGTGAAATCTAAGATTTATTCTATGAACAATGGCTTGGATTGATAGAAGCATTTTTGGTTGATGTAGGACAGTTTAGGGTCAGGATTCCTAATGCAAATAGAATATGTGTTAGATCATTCAAAGAAATTTAGGATTCAAGTACCAGAGGCCACTGAATATGCCTAAAATTTTCTTTCTTTCGATTACAAATAATAAATATGAGACTTAGAATCCAAATGATATTTAATTGAGATTTTCTTAGTTTACAAAGGGGACATTTCTACTTTAAAATCTTCTGTTTTGACTATTTTGTAAACTAAGAAAATCTCGGTTTACAACCAGATTTTGTGGCCTCATATGTTAATATTAAATGATTGCATTTTTTCATTTTTCCTTTTTTGAGTGCTTGTATTTCCTATGAACCGAGCATGAGAAAATTGTTTTAGACTATAAAGGGAGTTTCTTAGTTTACAAGGTTTCCTATTTTCTTCTTTAAACCTGGAGTTATTTTCATGTAAATAGCTTATTCTAGCTCCTTAGTTTGCAAAAGATTTTTAAATGTTACATTGTATTTAGTTATACAACAGGAACAAAAGTTTCGTCATAGTCCATATTTGTATAATTAACAAATTTAGGTCTTCAATTATTCTTGCACCAATTGATAGTTCAATTCACCTTTGTTTCTAAGCCTTTTTTTTTTAATAATGAAGTGCTCTCATTTTCTTTTGCATGATTTCATTTCTTTTTTTAAGGAGATTTACATCCTAACCATCCATTTTTCATGTATTAACATATCAACCATCAAAACTTTAATTTTTACCTACATACCACCCAACTTGTTCCATAAACATAGAAAATCAGTGATTTGTGCGTAAAAATTGAAGTATGGGTGTTGATATGTGAATAAATAGTAATTGGGTAGTAGATATGTAAAGGCCCCTATTTTTTATTATGAAGCGCATTAAAGATGTTTTTGTTAGACTGACGTCTGAGGGAAATTTAGTCTTTTACTAGTTATTATTGTGTAGGGTTAATATGTTTAGAGTTAGTTATGCTATGAGATTGATATTTTGAATCGTAGGATTAGGTTTAGACTTTTGGTGATCTCCTACCTCTTGAATTGTAGATGTTGAGACCACCTCTTAAATTATAGGTGCTTATCTTTTATGTATTCGGAGTTATATTAATTTGATTCGTATCAGCGGAGTAAACTTTTTTATTATTTCTCCCAAAATTTCTATAGAATTTTATCTCATTCTCTTTCGTATAGCAACCAATTTGTGAGAAAGTAGAGTGAGATTGTGAGATCGTTATACAGTCGTATCAGTCGAAGCGAGATCGCGATACACTCGCGGTAAGAGCTAGCTGGGAAGCCGAAGACGGTATCATGATAGCTGGGAAGTCGACGTCAGGGTCGAGTACATGTATCAGATCAAAGAAGCCAAGGACGAGATCAAGCGTGTCCACGTTCCAAGAAGCCAATGACGGAATCAAGCATGTCCTAGTGATTGAACCTGGTGATCTGGGAAGTTGGCGATGGGGTATTTCTTTCTTATCCTGATACAGTCGCGATTCAAGCTATCGAGAAAACCTATGAACGATATTACAGAATTGTGGCGTACAGAATTTTGCCTTTGTGATAAAAAATATTATTTGAAATAATAGCAACAAAAAAAATAGATGCCCTGGAGAAGCAATTAGAGGAATAGGTGAGCTAAATCAGATCTGAAATGGATGACAATTTCTCTTCCATGGAAGGGAGATTCACGGCTCTGGAAAAAATGATGAAGAAGATCGTGGAGTTTAACACAAACCGCCTCCGCCTACCACTGGATCGAGCGACGAAGCTTAGAACGAACATGAGCGGCAACAATTAGAAGGATTCATGCGACATTTAGGCAGCGTCCCTGCTTTAGGTGGATTGCAATCTGTAGGATCGAGCACAATAATCAGGGATGGACGTGAGCGACAACACTTGGGCGGAATAATGTTACATCCGGATGACTGGAATGAACTGAAGCAGACGGGATCGAGTGAAGGAATTGAGAGCAGACTCGAGCATGCAACAATTCTAAGATCGGAGGTTTATCCTATCAGTGTGTCCCTATACTGCTACCCCATAGTACACAAGGCCGAGATCGAGATATTGATCCTAGAAATGTTGAAGGCCAGAAGCACTAGATAAATCTAGGGTTGTAATTTCTTGTAGACCATGATCTAGGTTTGATGATTTGAGTCTCCATGAGTACACCATGATTTCCTTTGAGATGAAATCTTCATTGGAATTAGTAGCTTGAAGGAGTTTAAACGAGCTGAACACGAGCGAGCCGAGCGAGCCTAGGCTCAGCTCTGTTCGGCTCGTTTATATTTTGAGTTTAAAAAGTTCGTTCGTGTTCGGCTCGTGTGCTTAGCGAGCCGAACATGAGCTATTCACGAACAAAAAGTCGTTTTGACAACCCTAATCACGTAGTCATAAGATGTTAAGGGTTGGGGTAATATTTAAAAATTATTGTTTATATTAAAACATCATTTGAATATAATTTAATAAATTTTGTTCTATTTTATTAATTAATAATTTTAATTGATGATAAATCTTTGTAGCCTTGTAGTTAATTAAATTTTTTAAAAATACTACTTATCAATCTCTCTCTCTCTCTCTCTCTCTCTCTCTCTATATATATATATATATATATATATATATATATATATATAATTGATGAGTAGTATTTCAAGCTAAAAGGAGCCGAACACGAACGAACAAATCTTGGTTCATGTTCGTTTCGTTAACTTAGTGAACGAGCCGAACACGAGCTGTTCGCGAACAACGAGCCGTTTTGACAGCCCTAGCTTGGGGAGGGTTAGCAGAAAAATGAATCATTGAGATTTAAAACTTTTTGAAAGTTTGGGCCATTTTTGAGAGATTTGTAGTGAGGTGCTAGGATAGGATTCCAGTGATCCAATTGGGAATGGGAGGACTGGTTTTCAATGAAATTGATATAGATTGAGGCAATAGTTCTTTAAGGTGGGTGAATAGCATTTATACCCTTTTTTGTGTTTGGGAATATCCAATAAAATGCATTTTGAGGCCTTGAGGTAATGTAATAAATTTTTTCAGCCATGTAAGTATTGAAGGAGTTAAAGTAGAAAATATTCAATACACAATTGGCATGAGCAGGATAGGTTCTTAACTAACGCAAAGGAAGCAAATGCAATTATATGTTTATAGAGGGATAGTTTTTGGAATAACCAAGGAACTTTTGAATGCAGTATTAACTATAAACAAAATTTGAACAGCCGAAATAACCAATCCTTATGCTGTCAATGAAATATTCGATTTTATTTAACTTTAATATTAAGATCACCTTACAAACCTATCAATGAAAATAAAATAAATCAAGTAATGAAATCAATTAAACACTGATCAGGTTATTTCTTGCTATGATGTCTTTTAATAGAAAAGAATAATTATATGAAATAAAGCATGCCTCACTTGACACAACTCTATCTAATTTAGCATATGACGATCATCAAAGAAATTTGGACAGTAGTTTTGTGTTTTATGCAAAAAAGAATCCATTAGTAATTACTGATGGTTTTTTCACACTAGTGAACAAGTTGTTTCTATAATTTACAATCAATGTTGGACAAAATCTCATCTTCCAGAATGGCCTCTAAAATAAGCTTTATCGAATTCCATGGTAGAGGATTGGATGTGAATTTATAAGGGGTGGCAAGAGAAGAATCTAACAAATTGATAGCAGAATTATGCAATAAAATCAAATAAAGCACATTGTAAATTGGATTAACTACATAATTTTCTAAAATTTTTAATTTGTTGACGTTAGTTTCTATGTACTACAAGATTTTAAATGACCTTGCCTTTCTAATATTTAACATTATTAAGGTTCCTGGTTGAAACTTTTATGAATTTATTAAAGCATAACTTTCTTGAATTAAAATCTTTATATGAATTTATTAAATACATGACTTTCTTGAATTTAAACCTTCATATGAATTTCTTCATGCAATTCATACATAGGATGTTTTAATGATTGTGCAATCATATTAGGTTTAGATTTGAGAGGATGCTCGACCATATCATTAAGCTTTCTATTATGAAATCATTTGATGATCTCACATGTACTTGTAGGAATAGACCCATTATCAAGTGAGTTTTTTGAAAACTCAGCCACATAAATCTCACCCAGTTGCGTAGTCCTTTATTCAAAAACATAACAGATCTACTGTGTTTATTCACTTTAATTTATTTATCAATTTATGGGTGACAAGTAATTGAAAATTTAAGTTATATTATCATTTTTTGAAAGTGTTTTTACAAGTTAACTCATGAATTTGACTTCCTGAACAAAATAATAATTGTATTTTAGGAAACCAAGATATTTTGACAACTTCATTAAGTATAATTGTCAATGTGAAATGTGTTAGTAGTTTTATTAGATGGTTTTGAATGTCATATTCTCAAGAAACGATCTATTAAGACAAAAATAGAATCATTTTCCCTCAATGTTCATGGTGAACCTAACGCTGTCTATACTAATATCTTATAATTTATATGGAATTAGCGAAGGCTTTACACTTTGCACATGTTTTCTACTTTAGTAGATTGATAAATCCTATATGTGAATTGAATTGTTCCATTTTTAGCTTCACCTAAAATATTTACTCTTATTGATTGCAAGCATATTATCCCACCAAAATGTTCAACGTCACTGTTAATGTTTTTTGTTGAAATCAAGTGGTCTCAAAAATACAGAGAGACCAACATCTTTAAATAAATAAAGATTTTTAAGTATGTAATCTTTGTTAAGAAGGATGAATTATTTTTTAAGTTTGGGTTGAGCGTACCAAAATTCTTACAAGCATATTCCTTTTCATGGTGAAGCGAGAGCATTTCATCCCGCAGTATTGTAGTTCCTATAGTAAACCGCAGATCTTTCTTACCTTTTTAGCTTCCCCCTCTCTCTTTTCACTCCCTTCCATAAAGAGTCTCTTCCCTATTTGTTGCCTACCTTATCTACCACCTTCCACTTCTATCCTATTTCAAAAATTCCTTCCTATCTCATCCCACCCCCTCTTTAAATGTTGCCTAGTCTATCTCCTAATCTCTCCAATTTATATGTGCTGTTTTTTGAAAACTAGGCGGCTTTGGGATGAGTGGAAAATTTTGAGTTCTGCCTTTGAGGCGTTCTCCCCCTTCGGGGGTTGATCTCGAGGACGAGTAAGTGCTCTGACTGTAACTTGTCTGAGGTGGTGACCGTCTCCAAGTGTCCGAATAGTGCTCCAGCTGTAGCTCAACCTTGACAAAACATTTATTCTTCTGCAGCCCCCGCTGGCCCCGCTTTCAACAACTGCCAACCATTTCCAGGCCTCTGATCTGTTGCCCAACCTTCGTCCACCACTTCCACTTGCCTACTCCCTAAAACATGTTGTCCACTCCCTGTTTTTCCCTACGGCCGCCCCTAAGCCCGTGACCAGCTTTTGCAATCACCTTCACAGCACCCCGCCAGCTACCGTACCCTCATTCCAGCCTCCTGTTGCGTCCGTCTCCTCCAACCAATCCCTCGAAGTGTTGCCTAGCCTCCATCCAACTCCCTCGCTGCCACCCTAGGGTGCATTCCGTATTTATATTGTTGTTATTCTCCTATTATCAAGAGTAGGTTTTTGTAGTCCTTTTGAATTCCAGTAATAAAATTATCATTTTCTATTATGGTTTGTGCTTTTTTTTCTGACATCATTTGGTATCAGAGCCAGCCTAACCCTAGTTCTATCCTAGGGTTCCCCAGGTCCACCCCTAACCAAACCACTCCACCAAAATCTTTCTACCCTAAAATTTTCGACGAATGAGGTCGAAGCTTCCCCATCCCCGGGAGATTGACATGGGAGCTTTTCATTATGTACCGCGGATGCAATTGCTATATTTGCCACAATAAACTAGGTCTTTCTTGCATTTTTAGCTTCCTTCCCTCTCCTTTCCACTCCCGTCCATAAAGAATCTCCTCTCTATTCATTGCCTGCCTTATCTACCATCTTCCACTTCTATTCTATTTCAAACTCCTTTTTTTTTTATCCCCCCCCCCCTGCTCAGTCTATCTTCTATCTCTTCTATTATAAGTATTTTCTGGAAACCATACAGTTTTTGGATGAGTGAAGAATTCTGAATTCTGCCTTTGAGGTGTTCTTCCTATTCAGGGGCTATACTCGACGACGAGAAGGAGGTCTGGCTGTAACTCGCCCGAGGTGGTGACCGTCTCTAAGGGTCCGGGTGATGCTCCGAATGTAGGTCGACCCCGACGAGGCATTTATGCTTCTGCAACCCACTCCGACCCCGCTTCCAACAACTGCCAACCATTTCCAGGCCTCTGATCCACAACCTAACTGCCGTCCACCACTTCCACTTGCTGCTGCCCACCTCCATGCTCCCCAAAACCGGCTATACACTCCCTATTTTCCCCTGTCGCCACCCCCAAGTCTATGTCCAGCTGCTGCCATCACTCTCACAGCCTCTGCCGGGTGTTGTACCCTCATTCCAGGCTCCCGTTGCGCCCGTGTCCTCCAACCAATCCCCCGACCTACCCAACCGCCATCCACCATTCTCACTGCCACCCAAGGGTGTTTTTCGTGTTTATATTGTTGTTATTCTTATTTTATCAAGAGTCGGTGTATGTAATCCGTTTGAATTTCAACAATAAAATTATCATTTTCTATTTTGATTTGGGCTTTGTTCTCCGATATCAAATGGGATTAAAGCAAGGCAGCTTAACTTTCATTGTATATAAAATAACAAAAAAATTAAAAAATTAAATGCATCAAGAAGTTTATTTTTAGCTATAGCATAATATATGAGAATAAAATCATATCTGTATAAAAAATCAACACAATTTTTATTGTTCTAACTTTTTAAGAAACTCAGAAGTTTCGAAGTTTGATGGTTCAGTATAATTGAAAACCTTGTTATAACATATCTTGTCTCCAAGTATCAAGAGCTTACTCGACAACATAGAACTCTATTATAGTTTGAATATTTGTGTTTGCCTTTATTTAATTTTTCATTAATGTCTGTAACGAGATGTACTTCTAGACTTAAATCAAAAATCCTAACACTGTTAAAATTATATAACTAAAGCATGGGTGAATTTGTAATCATTTTATAGGTTTTAATATAATCAAAATTAGCTTTTTTACTCCATTTAAGTTCTTCTTTAGTCAAACAGTTAATAACTTTAAGTTATCAAAGGACTAAACCCTTTGATGAATGTTCTATAAAATATAGCAAAATCATGAAACCTCTTAATATCTTGGTTGATTTTGACCAATTATTAATAGTTTTGATCTTATTAGAATCAAAAAATACAAATGCAGTAAAAAAAACATTGCTTTCGATTTACATATGCTTTCTTAACTAAAAACCCAAATTCTCTGCTAAGAGACACTTAGTGATAGTTTTGTAATTTGCTATAGACTAAAATATCATCAAAGTAAATAACAAAAGAATTATAATGAAAGGGATCAAGATGTGATTCATTCATCTCATAAAAGCATTGGGTGCATTTGTTAACCAAAACAGTATCTACTTTTTATACAGTTCATGTTTGATTGTAAACTTAATTTTTAAATCATAATTTTTTCTCATTCTAATTTGATGATAGCCATTTCTCAACATCCTTTGGAAAGGTCACAATCTTGCATCACTTAATTCAATAATTAATAATGATAGATTACACCTTATGTACTCTCCTTTTGAATGCATGTTGGTTCAAATTATTGAAAGACATTTTCACGTCATCAGGAGTATTGAAGTCTTTTGCACACATATGCTCTTAGGCTTTGTTATTTCGAAATTATCCTTATTCTCGAGAACATACGTAATGGACTTCCTAAAATGACTATTACTTACATGGCCAAATAGCTTTTCTGTAGTTCTTATTTCATTTCGCCCCAGCGTTGATTTTATTCTTACTTTATTTCTACTAAATGAAAGTCGTTTTCTTCAAGTTGACGGCCACAAGTTTTATATGCCTATCAGTAGGTCTATCTTTTATATTCAAACTCATGCTCTACCATATGCAGCAAATATATGAGATCGTCACAATTTAACTCACCATCAATATCTGGAATATCTATTTTAACCCAAATCTTGATAACATCTTATTAGTTCTCTTTCATGATAAAGTTTGTCCTTGGATGATTCTTTAAGAGCTTGATGGAAAGGGCTTTCCATCTCATGATCTAAATGAAATAAATGGAATTCTTGGTCATGCCTTTTAGGTACTGCTAACTTACCTTATAATTGTTGAATTTCATGACATAATTCTTTCATGGCTATATCCTGGTTTTGGTGAAGTTCATTGTTCCTGGGCGACATCTTTGATCTTTGGCTCTTATGCCAAAAAAGGATTGGATTGGACTGATAATTAGAAGGGAGAGAAGTGAATTTTACTAGCTATTGTAGAATAAAATAGGTTTGGACAATGGTATTGAGGTTCCATTTAAGTAGAAAAACCCGTCAACAAATGCTCTCACTTCGCTGGCTACAACACAAAGACAAACCTGAAACCGATCAGGTTCAACACGTGTTATACAACCTTGTAATATTATATTTTCTTAGTTTACTTCTCTACTAATTGGAGGCTACAACAGCTTTTGGTTAGAAGTAATACCACCCATTTGTGATTTATTTTGTTCAATTTAATTATCTATCATGTTGATTTGGGTTGTTCAATTAATTTCATTTTTGAGAATGTCATGTCACTTATCAAATAAGTTATCTGATTCCAACACTCAATTAATAAACAAAATGAATTTTATCATCATTGGCTTCTCTTATTACATCATCATCTAGGTTAAAATTTTGACATCCTTAATTTTTATAAACATCGTTATTAAATATTATAAATTGTTCATCATGATGATTTTTCTATCTCCCTGTGAAATTAGCGTTCATTTGAATATGCTTTTCATTGTGATTAGAATCTACCTTAGATTTACGTACATGAACTTTAATTGTTCCCAATTGGTCAATTTATACTTTAACCAAATTTAAGGTTATGACAAAATTGATATTGTTTATTCAACAATTTGGATAATTATTTTTCCTAGAATGTAGCTTCAAGGTTACTAACACAATCTCGGATGAGAAGTGCAATGAAAACATGCAAAAAAGGTCACAAATCATAGGTTATCAGCTATTTATTTTAGTAAAATGAATTGCTTTTAATGTTAGAACAAGAAAAAAGGTCACAAATCATAGGTTAATTCATTGCAAACAATAATTTAGTAGTCTCAAAATCTAAAGTTCTACTAGAAAAATAATGAATGCACATAAAATTTTAGTAATGATCGAGTACACACTAAAAAAAAATTTAAAACATGAATCACAATTGGCAACATTCTAGTCACACCCCTAAATTAATGACTATAAAAAGTAAAAAAAAAAGGATAAGAGTATAGATCATTCAAATGAAGAACCAAGCCTCGCAAGGTGACTCATCCCTTGGAGTAGTAAAAGAACACCATATGTATACAAATCAACCAATGTATGTACAATAATTGAAGAAAATAAATTTATTATTGCAAGATTCAATGTTCAATAACCTTTTTTGGCATTAGGGGTCATATTTATTACCCATAAAGGATCCAAACAATGGTAGTGTTTGGTAGCCTATCAATGGCCGGATTTGACAATGGATTTAGCTTAAATTTAGCCAAATATCGAAAAACTGAATCTTAAAATCCAACACCACGTTAAACCAATTTTTCTCACGTTCTGCTTGATTTTCCCCACTGTTCGTCTTCTTCGTCATGTAAATCTGGACTTATTAAATCTGTGTCGCAGGTGGATTTACGATTTGTGGCTTCGAAGCTTCCCTCCGTCAAAATGGATTTGGATTTACTAAATCCTATTTAAAGTAATCCCTGATGCAGCCAAACACTGCCTAATAAATGTTTCTAAATCTTTCATGATTTAGCTACAAGTTTCCAATGTATTCTTCATGAATTCAGACAACATCAAATCGTCCATGGAAATTTCGATTATTGACTACTTTTAGTTCAATTCTCGAGTTCTTGTATAAGCAAAGTAGTGTACAATCCACGAAGAAAAAACAGTGCAGCCAAAATCAAGTTGCATACTCCGCTGGAAGGAAATAAAAATTGAACGTTTTGAACTAAGAAATTTGTTGGGTTGAGTCAAAACATTATCATAATGAACTAATCCTAATAAAATACCCAAAATAATAGAGACTGCATCCCATTCATGTAGTAGTTATCATCATAAGCACTCTTTTGCACTTGAAATGAACATATAAAAAAAAAATAAAAAATAAAAAAAAAATAAAAAAAATAAGAACTAGTACTCAGGAATTTCATTTCCAGTGAACGTTGAATCTTGAATTTGCATCATTCTCACCCCACCATTTAATGAATTAATTATTTGATAATTTCATGCAATCCAAGCGACCTATCATGCTCCTGTGTGTTAATTTATATAGAAGATTATCATTCCATGCATAAAAAAATTTGAAATAGCTACCATTAGTAATGTTAGCTTCTACAGGATGAGTTAATCCATTTTGCTTATATGGATGGAAAGAGGAAATAATTCATGATTCTAACAAAATGAGTGAAATAAAAGTCAAATTAGAAGCATTGAAGTTTGTAATACCATCCAAAGTTCTCAGAATTTTCTTTTCATGAGTATCTATCCCAATACATTATATAGTTTATATGATCCCATCTCGCATGTAGTTAATTTCTTAAATGTCTTTGTAACAAGCTCTTCATGTTTCAGACATGATTTTTTTATCTTCTGGTTTATATTCTACGTGTCACATGTTTACATCAGTAAGTGATTTATAATTATCATAATCAATTTTTAGTTTTCTGTGAATTACATGATAATTAGGAAAATTGTATAAATCTTGCAAATGTTATGAAATTAATCGAATTTCAATATGCGAAGGTATACTAATAATGATTTATAATCTAGCTTTGTATTATTAGATGCTTAAAAATTTGAAGAAGACACAAGCCACATAAATATGAAATGTCTGTATATACAAATAATTTAATTAATGTTACCCCAGTGGTTTAAAATTTAGTACTCTACATTTGACGAAATTTTAAATTTACTTTTCTTTTATAACTTTATTATTGACAAATCATCTAAATCTTGTTATAATTTCACTTTTTTTCTTTAAAATCTATCTTTATGCATTTATATGTCAAGAAACCAAAATCTTAAAATAAAATTAATTTTTAGTTTGATTATTAGAGATAAATCTTTTTAGAAGCTTTGCTAATAGCTAAATCAGCTTGTTCATATAATTTATTTACTTTAATAGGCACAAATAGTTCATTTGCACATTCTTGATTTACTTCTTTTGTTTGATCAATCGGGTTTCTAACTACAACGAGCTTAACTTGTTCAACTTTACATTTGGGATTAGATTCACTTTTACATAGAAGCTCAGTTTTGATTTAGATTCTACATACAATTTAGGTTCAATTATAATCTTTGGCTCAAATTCAATTTTCATTTGTGATTTAGCTAATCATGCCTGAATTTAATTTACAATTCTACCACATTCAATTCCATGCTCAACTTCATCTCGTTTTCGAGTAGACGTTCAGATTCACGTCAACATTTCTATGAAAAATGTACACTCATATCAATAATCGACTCAAAATTTATTGAGAGATCAGACTCATAAAAAGATTAGATTTAGGTTTGTATACAATTGTAGGTTCATTTTGAACTACAAGTTCTATTTCTGATAAAAGTTTAGATTGATACTCAAACTGAGTATGAAATTCGAACTTTGACTCTTGTTCAAATGTAGATTCAGGAATATGTGCTAATTTAGATGCAACTTTAGGTTTTGAACCATCAGGAAAATCTTATTGTATTTGTAAATATTTATCCAAATCTTCTTTAGAAGGGTATTCATGAGCTGCAATTTCCTCAATAAATTAGATTCAGCATGATCTCTATGTCATGCATGCTTGATTTGATGGCAGAGAGAAGATAAGTATTTCTATTTAGGGTTTTAGTCATGGTTATAATATTGCTAAAAAATCATTTGTAATATGCCTCTGCATTACAAGATCTAATTAAGACCTTGGGATTCTTGGTAAATTACAACTTAAGAACCTTGAAATCTTGCATTAAGATCACTAAGAAAACACAGTGATAATAAAGTGGTATGTAGTCCAACCACATTTTACAGGATCTATAAACCTATAATAGTATGCTGCCGTGCTACGTTATCCTTAACTCCAATGATTATATTGTTCATCACCTTATGCACTACTTTCTATCTCTCTCTCTCTCTCTATATATATATATATATATATGCTAATGTTCTTTAATTCCTTATTAAATTCATAAGATACACATTTTAATTAGAATAACTTATATAAATAAAAACATGAATCTTTACCTTCTCATTATCGTAAGTTCTATTTATTATGAAATCCAATATTCTTCCTTCTATGCATTCTGATTAAATTTGCAAAATCCCATGTTAATTCATTAAATGAAAATGTATATAACTAAGTCATAAAATAATAATAATAAATTAATAAATAAATCATAAATCGCTTACTATTAATTTCTAGTTGGTGTGGTGGCTAGTCACGATTGACTGTTAATGAAGGAACTTGATTGGTGTTGAGTTTTACTTTTGTAGCAAAGGTATCAAAAATAGTTGATACCATAAGTTTCATTTTGCAACCAGTTTTAGTTTTAATCATTTAATGGATGCATCCTTGCAAGGTGTCATCCATGGGCATTTTTCATTTTTTCTTTCATAAAATTTCATTTCCTCTTACTTCGCTTTTTTAAAAATTTTTAAGGGTCTCCTCTTATTTTTGGAATTTGAATCTCTATGAACTTGGATATCAAGTTTCTTCGAGGATATTTGTTCATATCCCATCACATTTGCTAGAGGATATTGAGTTAAAATCATAGAACATACGAGTTTGAGAATTTTTCTAGTCTTGGTGACATTCATGACAAGCTTCAAAAAGTAGAAATATTTCGCTTTTTTTTAGGTTTTTCCTTCAAAAATAAACACAAGTTTTTGTGGCATCTTGTGGGTTCAGGTGAAGAGTTAGGATAGCCTCAATGTCATCTTATCTAGGAAAATTGGTGATAATGTTGGGTGGGTGAATTTCGGAAGAAAGATTTATTCTCAAATACGATAATATATATTGATATAGGTTTTGTTCTTTTATGAAGGGAATAATATTTATATCCTTTCTTATTTTCCTATTCTCGAGAAAAGTATATGTAAAAACTTTCAGATCAAGTGTATTTCTAATAAGTTAATGATTGTGGACAAGTATAGTCCATTTGTAGATAGTTGATTCATGAGATAGCAATTAATGAGGATGACATCACCTTAATAAAATTTATAATTAATTGTGTTGAGCCCTATAGATCTTGTCACTTCGAAGAAATGTCTTTTTTTTTGTTTTGTTTTGTTTTGTTATATCAATTGTTGAGTGTTTGGGAAAGAATTTAGAGGGATCATATCGTTTAGATTTAGCTAAATTATAATATAGTTAATAATTTTTGTATGTTTATCAAAGTCGAGGATTTGAATTTCTATGAAATATTGAGTTTTAACTATATTGTAGAAGTTTTTCAGACTATTTTGAGCATAATGTTTATCTTTGACAAGCATAGCCAAGACATGAATATTGCCATCAATCAAAGTAATGAAACACTATTTGGAATTAAAAGTTTGAGGTCTTGGTGGATCTTATATATCACCATGCATTAGTGAAAAATATTTGGTGGTTTATGTGGCTTAGGTTTAAAGGTAACTCTTTAATGTTTGTCAAATTAACAAATTTCATGTTGAAAAATATTTTTATTGCTTAACAAAAAAGAAAGTTTTTTAGGTAAGGAAATTAGAATGACCTAACCTATAATGCAACAACATAATTTGATCTCCTTTTTTAAATTATAAGGGTTTTTGTTGATAGCAATGGCATCTTTACTCTCTTTGAAATTTTTATCATAGTTCTATAGATCTTTGATCTTGCTAGCATACTAATTATCTTTTATAACCTATGGTCTTAAACTTTATACGATTTTGATAATAATGTAATTTTAAATTGCGACATTTCACTATCTTTCTTAAAGAGAAGAGGTTGCAAGAAAGGTTTGAAATTTGTAAGAAGAATTTGGACAAAGCTAGAATTAATTCTAATAATCCCTATCTTAGCACTAAAGGACAGATATCCATAAAAAATTTTAAGTTTAAGGTTTCCAAATGAAGTGGTGAAATATAAGAACAAGCAAGATTTAAAATTATGGAATTTGGTTGTGAAGTGGGACGTAAGCATCGAGGAGTTTTGAGGTGTAAGCCTCAAAATCAATAAATTGCGCAGAAACAAAGAAGTTATGCTGAAATCAAAGTATGAAACAACGAGTAATATATTAACTTTTTACATCAAATCATAAAGAAAGAAGTATTATACAAAATCGAAAATAAGATATCAAGTAACAACAAAAACAATTAAAATATGTTCAACACAATAAATCTCTCTCCTACTTTTAAATTAAAGAAAGAACATAACAAACTATTAATATTGGAATTTCTAAATCTGAAATTCCCCAATATGCTATTATTCAGTGGATTTATGAGACTAATCATCGTAATGAAGTAATTTCTTTACTACCACATCATCAATTATATCAATATCCTTAACTTTTCTTATACTTGACATCAACCATTCATTGATTAAAAAAATAAGAAAATTATTTAAAATTTAAAATAATGATTATGTTGATGGTTACAACTTCAAATAACTTTAATAGAAATCTTGTTGGCTTATGTTAGTCCTACTCTTATTTTTGCCTCTATTAAAGATTTTCTTGCAAATATGTAGATTTAACTTTATTTTCATCATCTACAAGTCATTTATCATCTGATGACACATTATTATGATTAATTGATTTATGCCATCTGATGACACATTATTATGAATTAATTGATTTATGTCTATTTTTTTGTCCCCATTTAGGGATTAAGGCTTTGTCGTCGATATTGATGTCTATTTTTAATCTCTTATTGCGCAATGATGCAAATCAAGTGGTTCATCCTTAAGATATTGAATTGTTTTCTCCTTTTAGTATGAACTTGATTATATTTATTTTAGTTTGCTCACAACCAGATGACCAATATTTAAGACCCAACACTTCAATAGCAAATCACTATAGGACTCAAGTGGCATCAACAAATTGAATCTACCCTTCAACTTAATTTATAAAAAAAATGTCACAATTAGAATAGTATAAAAATTTGTTGGAACATTAACAAAAAAAATATTAAAAACTAATTAATAAAATATCTTATGTTTGTATTTCTAGCTTGCAGTATTTCAAAGGATCCCTCATTATTTTTAAACAGTGCAAGTTGCTGATTGTTCTTTGCTCTCTTAATTAAGTCAGCTATCAACTTACCCATATTGTAGTATTAACAAAATTTGATCTCAATATTACTTGACTTATTCACAAAATATTTGAATGAAGGATTTAAAAAGAATATCCCAATGACATGCGAATATGATGAGCCTAATTTTCCTCTTCTCGTCAATTATTTGCCAATTTACTTATTGTTGGATTTTTTCTCTTAATTTTTATGTTATCAACTTGTTAAACTTATTCATCACATTATAAATGAATTGCACAAGTGGCTTTTACGCATATCTATCATTCTTAAAGCCCGACGCAAAGTGATACCGAAGTTAACCCAAACCACAACTTAAACAACACATATTTTATTGATGAATTAAGAAAATACGACTCTTTGACGAACGAGACAACACAAGAATGTAAACAATGATAAAACATGTGACAAGTCAACATGTAATAAAAGGAACAATGCAAAAGACAAAAATAGTATTGGATGGCGTTGAATGGTGGCTGAGAGCCTGCTGGAAGAGCTGGGGGAGGGTCGATGATAGTTAAAAGAACTTTGAAGAAATCTTCGGCGCTGGAGGACGACAACGATCGTATAGCAGAGGGTCAATGGCGATTGGAGGAGCGCTGGAGGGAACCGAGGCTCAATAGCTTGCTGAGGAAGGCTAGGAGGCGTGGCGAAGGAAGGAGGTGGTAAAGGAGGGGTGGTGCAGCGCCTTGGAGGGGAGGGCTGCTCATCAGTGCAGTTGGAGGGAGCGTGGAGGAGGGTTGAACGACCTGCTAGAGGAGACTGGATGCGCGACACTGGTAGGGGAAGGCATAGAAGACGCGGCGCGGCAGTCTGGACGGGGTGCGATTCGTCTGTGCCGCTGGAGGGACCCTGAAGAGCCGGACAACCTGCTGGAGGAAGCTGGGAGTGTGACAGCGGTAGGTGGAGATGCTTAGAGGATGGAACAGAGCAGAGATACTCACCACCTTGGCGAGATACAAATGTAGCACCATTCGCCGAGAAAGATACAACGCTTGAATGAGTGGACGCCAGGAAGACCATCTAAATAAGAAATTAACAATAATAACAACTATTTAGACCTAAGAAACATAAATAGGGGAAGAAGAGAGATAGCGAATGCAAGATCCTAGGTAAGAAAGGAGGTAAAAAATGGAATGGAGAAACGGCTAGGAGCGACGTACAACAGTCATGAGTGGCAAAGAAAAATGGCACAGGATAATATCGAGAAAAGAAGGAATTAGGGCACGAGAGAGGAGCCTCACTTAAATAGAATTGGACCAGTATGGTCCAGTAGGAAGGCTGGACCCGCCTTCCTTCCTCTGATCCAGAGGGCTTAACAGTCCCCCGTCACAAAGGCTAGTTTTTATAGCTTAACTCATATTAAATAAAAAATTTTCATTTAAAATAAACTTTCTACCTCCATTTTATTCATGTTTTATTTAAGTGCATCTTAATATTTGCGTGGAGGTGAACGGAACCTCCAAATGTTGCCTCACCTCCATGGTTTTCTAGAGCTAAGTAGCTCATAGCAAATTTAATTATAGCATGTTTTAGGAGTACATTCTTGAAAATTTTGTCATCAAAGCTATAAAACCCAATTGTGATTGTAGATGAACTTGATTGTTTTGCATTCTGCTTAGCATTCTTGTGATAAGACAACTCTCTAAATTTCAAAGAGTTAAATCTATGTGATTTGCCACATATTGATATCCAATACTTCTGCTCTCCTATCTCCTATGTGATTTTATCAGAAAGTTCAATATGTACTTTGAATTTTTTGCCCGGTCTGATGCTTAGGGATTGTTAATAAAAATATTATCCGAACTTCAATTTTTAATATCAGGCCAATTATCACACATGATAATAAATCTAGTATCTTCCAAGCCCCCTCTTGATGGTTTTTTTCAATTTTATTAGTTCACCCTTTAATATTCAAGTGCTTAGCTCATGCATAGATGAAGATTTGAGGCCTCAGCTAGAGGAACAACAATAACAACAATAACAAAGACTTAATCCCACTAAGTGGGGTCAGCTACATGAATTCTTTTTCTCCATTGAGTTCGATTTAGTGTCATAATTTCATTTATTTCATTAAGATCATTTTTTATACAATAAGCCCAAGTCTTCCTAGGTCTACCTCTGTCTTCTTAACATAAGTCGAATCTAAAATATACTCTCCTAATCGGATCATCACACGGTCGACGTTTATTGTGACCAAACCTATAAAACAAATCATGTTGACGTAAGATAGAGATATTATCACATTAAATAAAATAATATTTTCATAAAGAATCTTCTAATTTCTTTAAACATGTCCTTGCAAGCATCTCTTACATTTTGAGGAGATGTTCAATAAGTTACCCTCGTACCACCGACCTTGTGATTTTCACATTCATCATATTTTGTGCCATAGGTTCTCTTACACCTCTGCCTGACATTTTTGGCAAAGAAGAGGAATTTTGTCACTAAGTCCCCTATCATAATAGGATTTGACTTCTATTTTGTCATGAAAATTTCGTTGTGCTAAACACTTCTCTCTCCTCAGACATCTTGGCATGTGGTGCAACATTCTTCTACGAGCCAAAAAAGATATTGTTTCATTCTAGTTACAACCCCTTGAACAACCTTATCGTCATAGTTACATTTTAAATCGATGTATATCTTGTCATTTACTTCAATTTTGAATTGCACATTATGTTTCTATACTAAGTTTTTTCTGTGCTACTGTACTTTTTTTCTCACCTCTAGCCATTTTAGTACATCCTAAAAAAATTGTTAAAAAAATTGTAACTTGCAAATGTACTCAAAACAAGATACTATAAGTAATAAAAGCAAAAAAATTAGGTTTAGGAAAGCAAATAATTATCTTTTGTCTCTAAATTTGAAGAAATCTATAGTAAGAGAAGATGTGTTCCATGTGGAGCAAAAAGAAGCTTGGCAAGGAGGTGATGGTGGCAATGGTACTATGGAAAGGAGATTATGGTGACAATATTGTAGGAAGGACTTTGTGAACAGTTGAGGCATTCATGAGATAGGGCCAGGAATGTGTGAGATTGTGAGCTATGGGAAAGAGGAATGAAATTATCAATGGGGCACATGCCTTTTAAATTTTGAGGTTAGGCATAGCTCACATACTATGAAGCATGCGGCTCAAATCGGTTATCAAGGGGCTTGCACCTCATAGCAAAATTTTATAAAGGCACCGAGTAACTCGTGTTACAAAAATTTAAATTAGTGAGAATTATTGAGCACGTAATGTTATTTTTAGAAATGATTAACCAAGATATTACGAAATATTATTGGTATCTCGTGATGAGAAGGAAGGGTTGATCTTTTCAAGTTTAGGGTTTCCTCACATTTGAATCAAGTGAGACTAAACTTGTAGGAATTGGTTTTGAAGCGATGACTCTTAAAATGATGGCATGTCTTGGTAAGGTGGAGTGAGGATCAATATCTCCTTTGCTAGACATAGTTAGAGCTCTCTTATAGTTGTCATCGATTGCTTGGACAAAACTTATCTTTGATACCGTGTAAGAAAGAAGAAGAGAAATAAGGAGTAAGAAAAGTGGAATAATCCATGGTATTATTTGGCTAATAAATGGACCAATTTATTGAGATTTACGATGGGAAAAAATGAAGAAAAATAATGTATAACCTATAATAAAGGAAACACATTAACTTGCTACAATCTGCCAAGTCATCAAGCCTAAGCAACTGCCTAAGGGATTTTTCATCTCTAGCTATTGCCATGGGTAAACTGCAGCTGGGTTGCCATAGCCAACTATAGTCTTTAATCAAGTCCATCATAATTTTACATGGATTTTTCATGTTAGTTATAACATTTAATGTTTTTTAGTTGGAAGAGCACAGTTGAGTTTTCTTGGGGAGCATAAAAATATTATTGAAGAGTAAAAGCTCAAAAGAGCCTCCCGACTATCAACAAGTGATCAGTTTTGTCTTGGAATTTTGAAATGCTCAACCTTAGTCCTAGACAGTTGAAAAATGATCCAAATTAATTCATAGCTTAAATTTCATGGTTAAAATTAATGCCAACCATTAACTTTGAGTGTATTTTAAGAATAATAATTTTAAATAAAATTTTCTTTTATTAGTATTATATTTCATATGTAATAATTTATTTAAATTTATTAATGAATGTAAGTCCTGAAGTTGACATTTGAGTACAATATTGCATATTAATCATATAATTATTAAGTCTAATTAAATTTAATTTAAATTTTATTTAGAATTATACAACAACAACAAAGCCTTAATCCCACTAAGTGGGGTCGGCTATATGAATCCTTTTTCTCCATTGTGTCCTATTTAGTGTCATATTTTCATTTAAATTATAATAAATTAAGATCATTTTTTATACAATAAGCCCAAGTCTTCCTAGGTCTACCTCTGTCTTTCTTAACATAAGTCGAATCTAAAACATCTACTCTCCTAATCAAATCATCAGATGGTCGAAATTTAATGTGACCAAACCATCTAAGGCGACTTTCTCTAATTATGCTAATAAATAATTAATGTTTTATTAAACTAATTATATTAAGTAATAATTTAATCTTCGTTATAATTATTTATTAAACTAATTAATACATATTAAAATTTTATTGAATTAATTAAAATTTATATGTAATTTATCAATTATTAATTAATCATTAAATAGTTACCCTTACATTTGTTTAATTACAATTAATTTTATAATATATTAATTAATTATTAATTACTCTTGACGTTAAAAATCATTAAAAATAATTATTAATTAGATTTAATTAAAATTAGTTAATTTTAAGTCACCTGCTCCCGCTCGCACCCGATAACTCGTAATTGTTTGCACTTTTGTTCGAAAAGCTGTCTCCCATAAATTACCCTCCCATTCGCACATCTGGTTTTTGTGCCATTCATTCTCTTCACCTCTTATGTTCGATTCTTCTGTTCACTGAAGAAATCAAAGCCCTCATCACTTCCTCTCACACCACCACTCTTGTTCACCTTTCCTTTCATCTCTTATGTCTGTGCACGTCTAGGAAAGCCTCACTCGGCCAACTAATATGCCTGACGGCTCTGTCTCCCTTTGTTCGCACATATGTAGGCTGCTGCTTCCTTTCCACCCACAGAGAACTCCATGCGTTTCTTCGATGTTGCCCTTTCTGCTTCCTAATTTGCTCCGACCCAAGCACCCGCATAGCAGCGCGTGATCTCGCTTCATTGCACGACGAGATTGCCGGCTTTCAAAGACCTTTGATCCTCCCTGCTGAGAAGCTGCAACCCGTCGACCTTAGCAATATAGCCATTCTCTTGCTTTCATCTTCACTTTCCTGCGTCGTAATCTCCTTCCACTGTTCACGCAAGCCCTAGCCTTTTGTCGCCATCTGCTTTTCCTACTTGCTTTGCAGCGCGACTGGATTGCAACGTGCAAAGACATTTGAATTTTTTGCCTTCCACCTGCTCCCACCTGACTCCTTATTCATCTGCTCATCTAGTCGCAAATAAAAGCTTCCACGGCATCCCTATTCAAGTGATCCCTTCCTTCTGCTTCAGAGCTGCGTATGAACCCTCCACGTCATTGCCTCTTCAAACTGCTAAAGCTTGCTTGATTTGTGCATCAATGCCGCAAGGTTCCTCAACCTAGTCATGCCCGAATCTTCCTTTTTCCGTTTTATTACTCTTGTTGTTTATTATATATCATATATTGTATATTGTACAAAAGAAGTAAGAAAATAAATCTATTTTTATTTTTGTTTTGTTTCGCCGTCGATCCTCGATCCAGTCATTTCATCTTCGACACCATTGGTTCCATTTGAGAAAGTATAAAATGGGCGTTTTGGAGAGGTTGTGGGGGGGGGGGGGTAATTTTTAAAACCCATGTGAGAAAGCTTGAGTACGTATCCAAGGGAATTGAATACCATTAAGTGAAAATGCACACTTGTCTGGAGTATCTTTATAAAAAAATCAGGAGTTGTAAGTACCCGTTCTAGAAAATATAAGTACTTGTTCAGAGAATTAAGTACCATCAGAGAAAGTAAAGTAGTACCTATTCAGAGAAATTTGTGCTTATAATATGACTTTTTACCGGTACACTAAAGGCCCGTAGCATTCTATAAATCTTGGGTTAAATGCTTTGCTTTGTTCCCCAAACACTGATTAGCACGTCTTATAGACACTTGGGAAGATTGACATTCTTCCGTTTTCTCTAAAATGAGGGTGGATATTGGTAAACTGCCGAAATTTTCTATGAATTTGGGCTTGTATATAATTTAAAATGAGAATTTGGACTTACAAACCATTTTAAAATTTAAACTCTTTTGACATTAAATGATTCAAAATATGGGCTAATAAATTTGCAATAATAATTTAATTTCTCAATTTGAACTTCACAAAAATATTCAACTTAAGATTCTAGGTTTAAAAATTAATTTGAAATTGAAAACATAAGCCTCTAGAGAAAATCAATTCAAAATTGAGCTTCTTAACATTAAACTCTTATGGTTTAAAGTTACTCCAAGATTTGGGCTTTTCAAACAAACTATTAGGTTTGAATCATTTGTATTTATTAAAATTAATCCAAATATTAAATATTTTTGTCTAAAAATAACTTAATAATTTGTTTTTGTGGGGTGGGGGGATGGTTAGCTTAATCTCAAATTGAAATATCAAAATTTAGAAGGCTAAACTTAAGTTAAAATTGAAGTGTCCTAATTAGAAAAGCTAAGTTTGACTTGAAATTTAAGCATCACAGAATTCACAATATAATCTGCTAGCAAACAAAATGCGATCATTTTAAAGCCTAAAACGTGAATGTGCATGTGATCTAATAATACAATATCTAAGTGAAGTTTCATTATTTCAAATGATTTCATACTTTTATAAAATTCAAAGCTATTTTAATTCAGATAACATACATCAAATTCAATGGTTCAAATGCTTTCAAATATAAATCTAAATAACTAAACAATGATTTCTATTAGCAAAGTTTGGATAATTTCAAGTCTTGCACTAGCATTTCAAAATGCTTTATAACTGCAATATTCTGTTTTCAATGTACATGTATAATGTATTAAGATGTATGTATATTAGGAAAATAAAACTTGCACGGGCTCCAGCTAGGATTCTAAATGTTTTAATGAATTGTTCAAGTATGTTGCACGTGTTAAGGCTAAACTTGCATTCAAATAGCTTATTTTCATATCGCCTTCTCTATAAAGTGAGGCCATAAATCTCACTCAACTAGTCCAATCATTATCTTAAGGACTGGAGTTGACGAGTTTGGTAATTTTAAAATAATAACCAAATCACAAATTTAAGAATTTGTAAGTCCAAATTACCTTGTCTTATCTTCCTCATCAAGATTGAAGTTGACAAGATTAGTATTCTAAAGATATGAAAATTAAATAATTTCAAATAAATTTCAAGCATAAAAGTTTTAAATATTCAAATTTCTGATTATAGTCGCAATGGTCGAAAATCTCAACTAGAGGTGTCACCTTTTTTAAATTAAGAGTTTCAAATCAAAATTTTAACGTAATAAATTAAATATTTAAGTAAAATTGATCACTTAAAAAACTTGAAGGAAATCGCATCCACTCTCTACAATAGTTTTCGAGGGTGACACGTTTGGTTTACTTTAGCTCATAAAAGAGCTAATGTCACATTGAATGTACAATTATATTTACACTCAAAATTAATTTAATGGTTGTAAGGATTTGACCTAAGTCTTTTGTCTTTGTGGTTTGGGTCAAATGCTCAATAAATTAACGATTACGACCAGAGCCCTCTGGCTGAGTGTTTGCTACCAAATGACACTTATAGTACGATTACAGTCACAACCCGTATGTTCCCCAACTATTTTTTGCCCTTTAGATGTAAACCATATGGGTACATCTGATTAGCGCGACGCATTATGTTAACTAAAGTCAATTTAAATTAGTCTACATAAACAAACACCCGCCTCAAATCTAGAAGAATCTCTTGAATGATGTAACTCACGGTTGCCGACAAGAATTTTTTGGTCATGCTGGGTCGACTACTACTTTTGAGAAAGTTGAACAGGGCTCCTAACAACTTAAGACGACAGAATCATGAGATCTTGATCAGGTTCACCATCATCACCTCCACCATCTGATTTAAGTTCCTATGTGATAAATTTTACAATTTAAAATGTTTGTCTACTTCTACTATATGTTGATTATTTAGCATTAAATGACTAGTCTTAATCAAAAGTGTTTTATTGTTATCAGGTGGGGTAAGTAATCATGAGAAATCTCGAACCTCAGATCTAAATATCCTCACAAAATGAGTGCTAAATCTCTAGGTAATGTCTTATCTACAATCTAATATGTCTTCTGAAAATTTGACCCTTAAACCTCCCTCAACAAAAAAAAAAGTTAGGAGTGCCAAATTTTTCGGAGCCCACAATTACTGATCAATTAAATTAATAAAGATTAACTTAAATAAAATTAAATAATTGATTACTAGAGTACTAGTAAAAAAATTATTTAAATTTCTTTTTTCCTAAAATATCCTGAAGTTAACGATTCTTTTTAAATTTAATCGTGAAATTCAACTTAAGGACTAATTTGGATCAATTTTCAATAGTTTGGTACTAATGGATCACTTTAAAACTCTTAGACTAAATTAGTCATTTATTGAATGTCGGGAGACTATTTTAAGCTTATTGTCAGGGATATTTAGTCCCACATCATCTAGGTGTAGGGCCGAAAATCAGTATATAAGTCCTGGGCTGCCCACCTCTCTTAAAAGATCTTTTTGGAGTATGACAAGTGATATCAGAGCGGGGTACTGCCTGCCGGGTGTGTGGACTCTCCACGATGTAGGGCCCTCGGTGGAGTCGATCCGTGACGAGGGCGTCATGTGATTGGGTGGAGGAGAATATCAGGGACATTTAGTCCCACATCGGCTAGGGCCGAAAAGCAGTATATAGTCCTGGGCTGCCCACCTCTCTTAAGAGCTCTTTTGGGAGTGTGACATTATGCTCTATTATTGATTTTTGTCTTATTTTTTGTATATATGATATATTTATAAAATTTTATGAATCTAAGAAAATTTTATCCATAAATAGTTTCCAATACTTTAAATTAATAAATAGTGTGATGTTATGGCTGCCAATGTTATGACAATACTTAGCTATGGTGTAGTTGTCAGATTATTAGGACTAGAGTTGGAAAGCTTGGTGATACTTCTCATTTTACTTGGAAATTTCATATTTGGCGTTTGTTTCCAATCTAATTAATAGATGAATGAATTTAAGACATACAAATAAATACATTTTTACATTAGCTTCCTGCCAAATCCTAGTAAAGAATAAGAAAAAAAAGTCTCATCTATGTTGTGACTCGCACACCCTCTCCTTATGGGAAAAATATTATGTGCGGATGATATAGGTGCGGATTAAGTGTGGATTGGTATTATTGGCATGGTATTAGGGTGGTATTGGGGTATTGGGGTAGTATTGAGCTGCAATATCACCCCAACACTACTCGAATATCACAGTCCGTATGTAGGGCTGGTGTGCGCAATATTAGATCATTATAACACGAACATTAAAGCATTAAAAACAAGAAAAAAAAAGAAAATTTTTATAAAATTCTTCTAACGCAACAAGTAGATGTAAACTAATTTCACTTCAATTCCTTCTGGATTTTGCATTTCTATTTCCTTTCAATTGCCATCCAGAGCCATGAAGTTATATATTGTTGTCCTGCAGCAATGAATCTGTTCCATATTCTTGCGGAGTTTATGTAATTTTCGTTTGTGTTAATTGTCTATTTCCACACAAATCTATTGTTAATTTATATGGACATAAATAAAATATGTTCCACGCTATAATCACTATTGCTTAGATGCCCAATCCATATAAATGAAATCTTTTGTTATTAAGCAGGATTTTTTAAGGATAAATATACTTAACCTATTGGAATTAAATGAAAATATGACACTCACTAGGACAGAATGGAGAAAAAAGATTCATATAACCGATCCAATTTCATGGAATAAAGGCTTGTTGTTGCCGATGTTGTTGTGAAATAAACTAAACCCACATTGACTGAATCCATGTAGATTTGATGAACGAATAAACTAAAAAATATTAGGGGCATTTACATTCATACCACACAATTCTTATAAATTTACATATATATAACACCTATACTTTCATATTTAATTACATAGCACTCAGAAATCTTTGACATCATATTAAAAGTACCTTTAAGTATTTTTTATAAGTGAAATACACCTTTTCATGCATAGATTTATTTAATTATTTATTGGCAGGTGACACTGGAAGCAGAAGTAACAAACAAGGGAGCTCTGGCTCTATATGGGCGTCTGGGTTTCATCAGGGCAAAGAGGCTGTTCCGTTACTACCTGAATGGAGTTGATGCTTTCCGCCTGAAGCTCTTGTTCCCTCGGTTTGAAAGCAGCTTTCCGGTCCCAACAAACAAGAGTGAGGCCGATGAACTGTTCGAGTATCCTAGCTACAAGAAAACATTCGAGTAGTCGCCATTAAATTCGAATATATGGCTTTGGCTTTTGTATGAATAATGAACTGCCAATTTTTCTCAATTATTATATTTAGTGTACACCAAATATAGAAATAAATTATAAATTATTTTCTATTTTCTCTTTTAGATCTTTAAATACTGATTTAGGCTCTGATGGGGTATTCAATTTTGTTTATCAGTGAAGATGCAATCTTTATAATAGTTTAGATGGTCATTTTTTTTTTTTTGGTGAAATTGTGTGTTTGAATTATTTAGCAAAATTGGCTGATTTGATTCATGAATCTTGACAACTGATTCATACATATCTGTTGACAACCGATTAATACATATCTCTTGACTACTTGTAATATGAGCAAACAAAATATACTTTAAATTCTGACGGTCGGACAAGATTTTTCGATCAGTATCATAGATTTCATAGATATGAAAATGATTCATGTAATGACGACACAGACTCGAGCTTAACCTATATTTCGTAAAATTGAGCAAGATTAGAGAATTTTTTGCAAAAATAATAGACTAGATCTTTATTACTTTTAATCTAATATTGATAACAAAATATATCAATCTTAAAAATAGTTCTACCATGATCTTAAATGTAGGTTCCTAAATAATGAACATTCTTTTGAATCTAAGCCATTATAACAGCGACAAACTAAAGTAGGATTACACTCATCATAGTAATATTAATGATGAACATAAGCATCCATATTGAATATTGATATAAGTTCTAGATGATTGATTACATCTTTGTAATTGGTAATTGACTAATGATTGCTACATCTCACTTATAATCATTACTCATAAGGCAGTGTAAATGTTAATAAGAATGACTGTCAATATTTGTAACCAAAATTAAAATGCATGATAACTCTCAAATTTTTTAGCTACCTCGCCTAATTACCCCTTAAGATGATATTCAAACAATCAGCATAAGAAATACTTTTCCTAATATTACTTAGCTTGAAACATGATGCATGAGGATTTAAAGGTTGGGCTTAATTTCTTTTTACGATTGCCTTGTGAGTTCTTAACCAGAATTTTCCTCTATGTCAATTAAAGGATCTTCTCAATCTGGGGTTTCCCAAAGTGTTACTATCTTCAAATTGTCTTGAAATTTGTGTATGATAGAGGCAAAATATTATATCTGGACTACGCACATAAAATTACGTGCTGAGTCCAATCCATGGGAGACACGTGGAATCCCGCAATAACGCAGAATAACACAAAAGAATATTTCTTGTATTATTCCGCAGTTAGCGGTGTTTTGGGTGGAATAATCCTGGGAATAACTCGGAATAACACGAGAAATATTCCTCCGTATTATTCCACGTTATTTAAGTATTATTGTGGTGCTATTGTAACACCACCACTATAACACATCAATACTACGCAGAATAACATGAAAATAACGCGAAATAACATGAGGAATATTCTCGGTGTTACAATACTACCGCAATAATATATGAATAACGCGGAATAACACGAAGGAATATTCCCCGCATTATTCCATCCAAAACACCACTAACCGCGGAGTAGCACGAGGAATATTCCTTCGTGTTATTCCTGTGTTATTCTGAGATTCCACATGTCTCCCATGGATTGAGCTCCGCATGTAACTCTAAGTGTGCAGTGCGGATTTAATATTTTACCATAGAAGCAAAAAGAATTCTCAATCATTCCTTCTATGTATAGAAACAATTTTTTAGGTAAAAAGTTTAAATTTGGCCAAAACCTAAAAATAATCATTAATTCTCTAAGAAAAAATATCCAAAAAATAGAAAATGATACTAATGTTCAAATACTTCTAAATTTTTTAAAATATTAGAATGACTTTAAAGAAAATCCTGGATATAAAATTTGAAAACTGATATCATTCCTCTCATTACTGCTGCAATTGTAACCTCTGCTCTTACAGCAAAAATGATTGTTCAAAATCAAATCCATAAACCAGTTAACCACACAGATCTAGTTTCATTACTATGCAACCAAACATCTATATGCTATTGCATGGAAAACAAAAACAAGCTGAACTATTCACATTTAATGGGTAAATGTTTAACAAAAATATTCCACAGGCACAAATATTCCTCTGCAATAAAACTAGCCTGCTGCATCTGCTCAATCATAAAGTATGGCAGTTTTTGTAGCTTGATGAATGGAGGAAGAAAATAGAAATTACTAAAACAAAAAAAAGACCAAATTTTGAGTTAAATCAGTGCAATGGTTTAATATCTCTGGACTGCATAAATGCCATAAACTGTCCAGGTAGTTCAGCAAGTAGAGCATGTACAACTGACAATTCACCAGCTGCAAATAAAGTGATAGGGAGTAAAAAACAGTGAAACATATTACCAAGTAATATTAGAAATAAAGTCATGAATGAAAACATTGGCAGTGGTTAAAGGACACGTGGTCCGTTGGTCAATGGATCATTCGATTTAAGACACAAATTTCGCGATTTATAGCTGGACATTTAAAAATAATAATAATAATAATAATAATAACACTAATAGTTATGAGTAGGACAAGGGAGCACCAATTCACCTAAAAACGATAATATATTATAAGAAAATTTTTGTATTCATGAAAAAATTTATGATCATGCAACATCAAAGTATTTGCATAAACACAAACCCCAAACATTAAAAAGGAAAAAAATGTTTATTGATATATGATGATCTTTTCTGAGCCTTTGTCAAAAACTTCTCTCAATTCTTTTCGCTTGTCAATTTTCTTAATAAAGACAATTCTTGATAAGTAGAGGACCACTAATTACCTTGGTAGTTATTTGATTGAACAGTACATAAACATTTGAGAACATAACTCAATATTTGACCAATAAAACCTGGGCTCATCATCAATTATTGAATAATAAAACAGAAAAATAGATACATGGGTCATTAAAAACGTAACGTTAAAACATTATTTATAACAACTTTATAACGTTATTGTTAGTAAAATTGTTATGAAGTTATAATTAATAACTTATGCATTATTTCTAACATTCTCCCACTTGGCCTATGTGATATTATTCAATTTAATAATTCAATACTAAGAAACATAATGTGATGAGACAAATATTTCGATAGATTGATCCAATCATAAGTTTACTAAGCAAAAACTAATTGGTATCCGGTATTCCCTTCTATGTATCACAATACTAATTTCACACCTAACATAATCTATAATGAGAGATAATTATAATGTTCTAACTACAATATTTTTGTTAATGATAAATTCCGTTTAAAATGATATAAATCTTTCATGCATGTACAAAATAGTATGATAAAATAGGAGGCATCAATACATCACAAAAAATACTAAAAGAGTTCAGAGAGTTAAATACATTAAGAGTACAAAAAAAATATAAAATCAATAATAATTTTTAGTGATGCTCATTCTTCTGAAATAGTCATTAAATGTCTTTCTTGACAATCATTGGTTATCAGAACTGCTACAATAAATTGGGGCTAAAATGCTCAAATGACATTCTTTTTTTCTAATTTTTTTCCATGACAACAAAGTATTCCAATTTCAAATGTTTATCACCCTTTGAATATTTATCATTCATAAAAAAAATGAATGTGACATTATTATAATAAATTTTCAACAATTTGACAATACCATTAACTACTCTAATTCCTGAAATAAAATTTCTCGGTCATATTTCATAAATAGTGGCCTCAAAGCATGCCATAAATTCTTTTCATAGTGGATGCATTAATGACGTGCAACTTCACAATCTTCAAAGAAATGCCCGTCCAGCTATAAATAGAATAAAATTGCCGAAGATGAATTTCTAATATCAATTCATCGAATAAAATTTAAATATTAATATCCTATCACCTCAAGGTAATTAATCTCCTATAAGTATGAATGTATTTTTTTTATTCATTGTAAATAACTTAAAACTTTCTTCGCAGCTTTCCAATGATTAATTTCTAAATTACTTTCATGTCTGAGCATACCAACAATAAAATTATGTTTGGCCGGATACAAATTTAAGCATACATCAAGCTCCCAGCAATAATCTGTAAGGCAACAATGCATAAAGAATTTGTTCTATTTGTTTGTTTTTAATTCATTCTTTGGAAACTACATTAGGAGTAATTTGAATTGGAACAATACTTTTAAAGGATTTTTTCATCTTAAATCTCATTAAATTGTTTTTAATGTCTTTTGAGACAATCCTAACATCATCATGATCTATCATAAAATATTTCAATCCCTATCACATATAATGCCTCACTCATATCTTTCATTTCAAAGTTCTTTGAAGGAAATTTCTTAATCCAGTATAATTAACCAAAATTTTTAGTTGCAAGTAAAATATCATTAACATAAAAAATAAAAAATATATATATAACCTTGTTTCCATCAACACACACACACATATAACGTTGTTGCACCCTAGAAGCTAGCATCGCGACACATGATGCCCTAATTTGACAAATCAGATCACGAAATGCAGCACTCGATCTCAACATAGATGCGCCCATAGCCGGTGCCCTCGACTACGCCAAGCCAGTGGTCCTTAACGAATTTACACAATTTCTGCATTCTGGCGATGGTTCGAGCAATTTGATTGACAAGAAAAGAGGCAAAGACTGATTTATCACAATCTTTCGCATCATTTACACCCGAGAGGTGTCTTTAAGGAAGAGAAGAAGAAACTTGACGGATGAATTCGGGAAATCACTTGTTGTAGTGTGAGAGTATTTTTCTTTTAATTTAGTGTGAGCGTAAGAGCAAGTTTTAATTAAATGAGGAAGAAATATTGTGTGGTGAAAAAGACATGGAAACAAGGGATGCATCGACACTGTGTTTATTCAATTCTTTGTATCTTGGTTTGATTTTTTTTAATGCAAAATATGTTTTCTTTCAAAATCATGATTAGCACTTCAAACTCCTTCATCCTCTTGGGTTGAAATTTTTTGAAAACTAGAGCAATCCATGTGAGGGATTTAAAACTTTTATATGATTTTAGAGGAACTTAACTATAATAAATGATTTCAATTCTTGTTATATCTTGAAAAATAGTAAAAAGTAATAGATCTTGTTCGACAACCATAGTAGAAAAATCTCTTAGAGGAATTTAGGATTTATTGAACCAATTCAAGGAAGTCATTTCAAACTAAATAGTCCTAGGTTATATGCATAGGACTAAACTTGCTAAACTAGTACCGTTTAACCTTGAAATTGAAAATTTTGCTAAAAAACTTAGAAAACTCAAACAAAAAAAAAAAAAAAAAAAAAAACTATGAGAACAATGGCAAACCACCACAAAGAAAATGACCAGCCTAGACCACTTAGGATTTTATTAATCTATCAGTATATGAAATTCATCAGAGTATTAATAGCCGTACCATTGAAACCAATACCTTTAAACTAAAACCTGTTAATATTTAGATGGTCCAAAATAATCAAATTAAAGGTTCACCGATAGAAGACTCAAATTTACATCTAGTAAGTTTCTTAAAATTATGTGCAACATTTAGATATAACGGTATCTCAAACAAAGTCATTAGACATAGATTGTTTTCATTGTCCTTTGGACCTAATTCTAAGATATAGCATGACGGCTTAGCACTAGGGTCTATCACCGCTTAAATGACTTAACATAGAAATTTCTAGTTAAATATTTTTCACTATCTAAAATTGTTGAACTTGGGAATAATATTGTCTCTTTCACCCAAATAGATAATGAATCACTATATAAAATTTGAGAGAGATGTAAGAAACTTCTTAGGAAATTTCTATATCATGTAATACCTGAATGACTAATTTTACAAACTGTTACGACGGGCTAATGGCATTGTTGATGTTAAATGTTGTAGGAGGGTTATTAATGTCAATACTATTTTAGGAGGCTTATACATTTATTGAGGAAAAGATCACAAATAATTTCTAATGGCCTTCAAAGAGAGTCAAACCTAAAAAAGTGGTCAATATACATGGGCAAGATGTGTTATCCATTCTAACTTCACAAGTAAGACCAATATCTAAGAAGTCAGATAACTTAGGCTTGAATTTTACACCTGAATCACTAGTAATCGAGGAGAATGTTTATGGACAATTATTGGATACTCGTGTTGCAATTGTTAAGTCATTGAATGCTATAAATAATAGATCCAATAACACATTCAAACACCTGTAATCCTAGTTGGAGGATTCACTAAAATTTAATTTGGAATAATAACAAAAATGTAAGAAATCAACAATGAGGTAATAACTAATATAACACTTTAGGCAATTGGAATAATAAAAAAAATAATCTTAACCTGAGATCAACTTATCCACATGGATTCACTTCCAATAATCAATTTAACGAAAAGAGATTATCATTAGAGGCAGTGTTGCAAATGAGAAATTAGATACAGAGTCAAGTTGTAGTAATTAGAAAAATTAAAATATAATTAGTGAATTTAGCTAACTGATTGAGTCATATACCCAAGAAACGTTACCAAACAACACTAAGATGACTCCTAAAAACCAAGGTGTAGAACAGTGCTAAAACATAAAATTTAGGAGTAAAAAGTAGTTAAAAGGGATGACCAAAGAGAAAGCTAGATTAAAAGAACCTAATGCTAATAAATTGTGAGAAGCTTGCACCAAGCTTAGGGAAAGAAGACCTAACAATTAGAAAAGTTATAAAAAGAGCATCACTTTTTTCCAAGAGATTATAAAAAAAAAATAGATCAACAATTTGCTAAATCCCTAGAAGTATTCTAGAAGCTCACTATGAACATTCTATTTGTAGAAGTTCCTAAACAAATTTCCAGTTACATGAAATTTATAAAAGAAGTTTTAATTAAAAAATATATATTCACTGATTTTGAAACTATGGCATTAACTAAAGAGTGTAGCAATATAATTCAAAAGAAACTCCCACAAAATTAAAATCTTCATGTAGTTTTACCATTTGATATACTATAGAAGACCAATTAAAAAGAAATATATTATGTGACTTAAGGAGCTAGCATAATTTAATATTCTTTTCAACAATTGAGAAACGAAAGACTACCATTGCGACCCTTCAATTAACTGCCCGCTAATTGACATATCCTAGAGAGGTTATTGATGATATCTAAGTGAAGGCAGACAAATTCATTTTTGTCGCTAATTTTATTATTTTGAATATAGAAAAAGATGTTTATTATTATTATTTTTTATTTTATTTTTTTCTTTTAGCTCTTACTCAGTATTTCTTACAATTTATCAATATCAATTCAAAAACAATCTTCAGGAGGATATGTAGAGTTAAATTGGATTATATATTTAAAGGTCATTTTTTTTATTTTGTGCTCTCATAGTTAACTCTATTTTTTTTATATAAATTGATATTTCTTCTTTTCTTAACAAGAAATAGTTTTCCAAAAGTAATTGAAATTTAAACATCTTTTTCTACAATAACAAAATACTGAGTAAGAGTTTAAAGAAGAAAAAAAAAGGAATTCAAATTTGGGATTGCAATATGATGATTTAAGAGATTCTCCGGAGCAACAAATTACTAAGAGATTGATTAAGAACTATTGGAAATAATTTGATCTTGGCCAACCAAGCATTATCTTGTGGTGTCATTGTTGTTAGTTTTATTTAATGATGTACATGTGTTATATTGTGTTCTGGTCTGGTTAAGGATGTTAAACTAAACGCTTCTTGAAAGGTAACACAAGTGTTATCTTGTTGTATTTGCTCGTGGGTTTATTTATTTTATTGTTAAATGTGTGTTTGTATTTGTTTATTTTCTTTAATTACACTGAAATGTACCTGTTACTGATGTTTATGTTATTTCTTTTCAATTGGACTCATATGCGATTGTTACAGTGTAGTTATGTGATTCATTATCTAGTATCTACTGCTATCAATGTTGTGTGATTTCATGTTATCGTTTCTCTATCAATGACTTGTTATTTATTTCCTGCAGTTATCATGTTATGTGACTTTACTCTTTCATGAAATTGTTTGATGAGCTTTATTTTTTGTTATTACTTCTTCGTCATAATGTAGTAATTTAATAATATGTAAATAAAAATAATTAAAAGTGCACAAATAATCATTCAGAGTTGAACGAGATATTAATCCCCTAATAACTAACATATTACTATAATTAATAAGTCTTTTATATAATGATTCTGAAACACTTAGACTAATTAACTATATAGCAAATTAATTCATCAAATATATAAAATTTAATAATTATTAATTTAAATAATTTAATTAAAATTAGAATCTTTTGAACTATACTATTTTGAATAAAATTAGGACGTGATTGACCAATTTGAATTATTATTAAAAGAAAAGAGCTTAATCGGATATAATAATTCATAATTCCCTCTATAAAAAAAAAAGAAAAAAGAAATGAAAATAAAAAAAAAAAGATGAAAGAAAATATTCAAGAATTTAAGATAAAAATCTAGAACCCTATGAGGAGTAACTTGAGGTTAAATTATAAATCTAAAATTGATATCAATAATCATTACTAAAAATTAAAGAATCAAAATCTTGCTTAATTGAAAATTGGAATATTAGGTTAAAAAATAAAATAACTAATTAAAATTATTTGGTTAATGAGTACAACTGAATTATATATATTTTAAAATTAAAATTATTTTATTCATATGTGCATAGTGTTTTTTAAAGATAATTATGTTAAAGAATATTAGTATATGTAGGGATAATAGGTATTAATAATAGTTCAATCCTAAAATGTTATTTGTGTACTTTGATTTATCTATTTACTTTATTGTTTAAGAACAATGTAATCCTAAGGCAAAATCTACCATAAATTTTAAAAAGTCTAATTTTAGGTATTTAATTACTTTAGGGCAAGTAATATTTATGTTTGGAGAAATTTGATTCATATAAAATTTATTTATATACTCATGTATACTAAATAGGACGCAATGGAGAAAAAGGATTCATGTAGCCGACCCCACTTGGTGGGATTAAGGCTTTGTTGTTGTTGTTGTCATGTATTTTTTCATACCATTTATGTATCATTTTTATGTTTTTTGGGGTATATGTAGTGTTATTTCCAGTATACAGGAAAAATTCAAGACTTAGAGCATAAAATAAGCTAAATCAACAAGCAAGCGCCCCAACGTCAATGACTAGTGCCCCAGCACATGGAGCAAGGCCTATACGTGTGAAATTCATAGATGGTATTCCTGCGCTCGGAGTCAAGTGCCTCAGCACTAAAGGACAGTGTCGGGGTGCTTCAGGGCCCGAAGCAAATCCCAATTAGCACAAAAGATAGAGCGCAAGGCCCCTTCGTGCCAAAAGGCAAGTATTGTCGGGTTCATAGTCGGCGTCGACGCATCCCAGAAGCCAACATTGCCACACATGATGTCCTAATTTGATGAATTAGATCACAAAACATAGCACTAGATCCCAGTATTGTCGTGCCCATAGTCAGATCCATGGTGTTGGCTAGCCAAAGTTCTGGAGCTCCTTACCAAATTTAGACAATTTTCACATTTTGGTGATGTTTGGGGCGATCCGATTAACATAAAAGGAAGCAGACAATGATCTATCACTATCCCCACATCATTTCCACCCGCGAGAAGTCTCCAAGGAAGAGAAGAAGAAACTTAAGGACAAGTTTGGGGGAACACTTGTTGCAATTTTTGAGTATTTTTCATTTCATTAAGTGTGACTGTAAGAGAAAATTGCAATTATTTGATTAAGAGATTTTGGGTGGTGATCAAGACTTGGAAATAAGTGATACATCAAAATCTAATTTTTATTCCTTTGTTTTGTACCTAGTTTGATTTCTTTTAATGCAAAACATGTTTTATTTCAAAATCATGCATAGCCCTTGAACTCTTTCAAGTTTGAAATTCTTTGAATACTAGAGGAATCCATGTTATAGATTTAAAATTTTTACGTGATTTCAAATTGTTATTTTAACATAACAAACTTAATCTACATTCAAATTTGTCATTTACATAGTTGAAACTAATTATAATTGAAGACCATCGGAAGAAGACTAGAAGCATGATTAAGTTAAAACACAAGAGTATAGTGGAATAAGAATATTATAGATAGATCCATGCAACTTAAAGAGGAATGTGGATGCCTGTGAATTCTTGCATTTTACGGAAACCTAACTATAATATGAGATGCCAATCTTTGTTATATCATAGAAAATAATAAGAAGTAATATTTCACAACCATAGAAGAGAAATAAGGTGAATGAATCGAGAATTCATTGAACAAATTCAAGGGAGTCATTTCAAACCTAGTAAAAACTTATCTCACTTATCATTTTTTTTTTTTTTTGAAATTAGGATTTTAAACACTTTCAAAAACCTCAAAAAATTTCATCATTTTGAACTAAACATAATATTAGCATATACTAATATTTTGACATGTTTGAAAATTGACTTATTTCACGTGGGATCAATACATAAACTCATGATCCGAATACTAGTTAACTGAAACATATAATTGCGTGATTAACATGTGTACTTCACCACACTATGCATCAAATCTCCATTTAGAAAGACAATATCAATATCCACTTGATGTAATCTACGTCATGATGAACTACTAATACCATTAAAAATTTTAACGAGTCATTTTCCAATAAGGGAAATAGCCTCTTCATATTCAACACCATTCTTCTGAGTAAAATTTTTGACAAGCTAGTCTTATATTGTTTGATATTACCATTTGAGTCATGCTTAGCCTTAAAGACTCACATTCAACTTTATTCGAACATTCAGATAATTCAATAAGTTCCTGAATTTTATTGTGATCCATTGATTTCAACTCTTCATTCATAACATCTAACCACTTAATAGAATTAATACATTCAATGGCTTGTGAAAATGAAACTGGATATTTCCAAATTTTGAAGTCAACTTCTGACTCTTCTAGATAAACCACTTAATCATTGGAGATAACATATTTTTCTTTTTTGTTGAGAGCATTTTAATACTACTCGTGTTTCATCAATCACAAATCAATGGTGATAACTTCATTAAGGGATGTTTGACAGTTCATTTATTCTTGTAAATTTCAAACTATTCAACAAGTAGAAATAAATTTGTAAGTAACGGGCAAAAGAATTTTCAGCCTAATTTTTTAAATTTTCAAATTATGTCGTTCTACACTACCACTGATTTTGTCATTTTTAATGAACCTAGTATTTTCAATTTCAATAATTTTTTGTACTTTAGGTAGAACAAGAAAATATATTATACCCTTCAAATTTTTTGTATAACAATTAAAAATATACAAGTCATTATTGATTTAAATTTCTTTTGATGTGGATTATAAAATCTTTCTTTTACTGAATAACACCAAATATAGTTTGCTTTTATCCATAGTTCAAAATGAATCTTTAGAGCTACCTTATTGAAAACTCTATTAATAAATACATAGAAGTATTTAAAGCATTAATCCATAATAATAAATTTAAAGAAGAATAACTCAATATACTTCTAAACATTCCATTAAAGTGCAGTTGTCTTTCTACAACATTATTTTGTTGAGGTGTGACTCACATTGTGTATTAAACATGTCATGGTTCTAAGAATTTAACAAATAGGCCAGAACATTTATTGAGTGAGTTGAGTGAATTTAGTAATTTAAAGATAAATAAGAATTTTTAATGAAAATAATATTATTTTGCAATTTATTATCACTAAAAATATTTGTTGCAAAAATTTCTCTCATTAATAGAATTTATGAAAATTCAAGAAAGATAAAATATCGCTTAAGAGTTGTGCTCAGCAGTTGCATGATGCTAGCCAGAATAAAAAAAGATGCAAACAAATAGAGCTTAGAGCATAGGAGCTGGATTTGGAGTGCCGCAGTGCTTAAAGCTTAAATAAATTATTCAAGTATCCAAGATTTCATCGTTGAAGTATTGATTCATGGTGCTGCAATACTAGAAGATGAAAAGAAAATATATACAAGACAGAGAACATGGCACATTAGCACCCATGTAGGAGCTCTTAAGAGCTAGGACCAAAAATTAACCCAAAAACAAAAAAACAAAGAGCTTAGGTGCCCTGGCGTCGAAGTTTAACACCATGACATATAAGGCATGAAAGTCAGCCAAAAATCAAAGTGTGCAGTGCCTCAGCTCTGTCATATTAACATTGTGATGCGAAAGCCCTATAGATTCAGTGTTTAAGTAGTTTCAGAGCCAGTTGAGCGAGTTAAGAAGAAGTTATGTTAATTACATATGTGGGATCCTAGGCTGATTATAGCAAGGAAACTTTGTTGTGAGCAAAGGAGAAATATTGAGTGTGTGTGGTGAGGATAGCCCACTTAGAGTGTGTAAGAATCAGAAAGAAGGCGAAGCAACTGAGAGCATGAGAAAATAGTTCAAGAAGAAGATCTATAATCAATATGAGATTCTATCCTTCAAATTTTGTAGTCATTTTATATTTTTAGATCCTACTTTATGTGTTCTTCTGTTCAAAATCATAGTTAATTTATTTAAAATCTAGATTTGTGATTACATGCATACTTTTTATGTGAAATCTTTGGATTGACTGAATTGCTAGTAACAAACTAATTAAATTGCTTCAAACTTCACCGAGTTTATCTAGTCGCCTTAAGATTATCTCAAAAATTAGTGTGATCAATTGAAATTGAAACAATTATAGAAGCAATAGTAATAATTTGACTGTTTTTAGATATGATGGAAATATACATATTCAAGGGTATGAAATCATTAAAGAACAAAATTTAAAACAATTGATTTTCTCAATTCATATAGGAATATAATGAATTAGAAAATATTATATGAATTGAGAAAATATCAATTAAGTTTTCTAATTATAAAAAGAGATTAGAAAATAAAATAGTTCTAGATGTATAATTTTTAAACTAGAGCATTGCAGAAATATAATGCAAGTAATTCACAAATTCAGGGTGTTATCTATCACATTATTAAGTTTGATTTGATCAAAATTTAGTTATCTTTCATCATCATTTGAATTGTTTAATAAAAATTAGGATAATAAAATTAGTAGTTAGTTTATTATTAATTGCAATTGTGATTCTTGTGATAACTTTACTCTATCCACTCTTATATTATTTGTACAGCACGTGCACTTGTGTGCACTATTATTTGGTAAGTATTGTCGAGATTTATCATACCTTCTATAATACTTCACCAACTCTATTCACTTTTTATTTAATTATTTTTCAACCTCATTAGTAAATACATCTAAATAATCTACAACAACAACAACAAGACTTTATCCAAGTGGGTTGCCTACACGAATCATTTTCTGCATTGTATCCTATTGAGAGAACATCTAAAGTATCTACTGTTTGAAATTTTTCATATAATAATAGCCATATTCATCACATAAAAAATCATTAACAAAGATAATAAAATGTTTTTTCTCACCAAAAGATGAAACATTAAAAATTTCACATATATCAGCATGTATAATTTCCAAAAAGCTATGTGCTTCTAGTGGCTAATTTTTTAATAGTGTTTTGTAAATTTTTTTTAACACAATCCACACAAAGGTCACAATCAAGAAAATCTAAATAAGAAAAAAATCATTTATCACCAATATTTTTATTTTTGTTTGGATATATATCCCAAACATTTATTACACAAATAATCAACTCTTTCATTTATTAACCATGTTTTATACTAATATTATGATGTAAGGTTAATAGAGTCTCAACAAACTATCAAGCTTTAATATATATATATATAAAGCCTCATAGACAATGTTCCAGTTGTATCGAGTCTAAACAAAGAAATTAATTTTTTAAAAATAGAAGGAAGATAAAAAGTTTGAAATAGATCAAAATTATATATAGTTTAAAATCAAACAATACGTTCTAATGGCTTCAACTAGAGCTTTGATTCAATTTTCCATGAAGATATTTTTCATTTTATGATTTGGGTCATAAAGAATCTCTACATCACATTTGAAACATGAATAGTACAACCAAAATTAATCTACCAAATATTATAATAAAAGTCAGACAAATTTGAATTGGAACATAAAAAACACAGGTTTACCTTTATTTTCTAAAGCTTTATGTTCCTAGAAATCCTTCTGATAGTATCTATATTTGTGACATAAATGATATATATTCTCATTTTATTCTTTTTTGGATTTGGAAAGATGACACAGTACTCTTTTAAGTGTACTTATTGGCCTTTACATTCTTTTTCCTCATTTCATTTTAGCTTCAAACTAACCCATCAAATTAATTGAGTGAATTCCTCATTTCTTAGGTCTTGTCTCTCCTCCTTAAATAAGCAAACTGTGCAATTCAATCACATGCCATTTATCTTTTATAATATTAAAGTTTATTTGGAATGGACGATATTCAAGAGACAATGCTTATAATAAATTGCATAGGGAAACTTTCACTTTTATTCCAGAGGCTATTTAATGTTGCTGCAATATTTGTCATTCAATATGGCCATCAATGATAAGTGAACCATCAATCTTAATAGTGATCAATATACCTATTAGTCTCCTAACAAGTGACTATCACTATCAATCTTTGGAATTTCTGGTTTAATATCATCAATTACAGTTATTCACATAATCATGAAGCTAAATTTATTGGATATCTTCCAAGCATTATGGAAAGATTATTATTCAGTGTTGCTAATATCAATAATTGCAGGAAGCTTATAAGCTAGTAATAAATCAATCCAAGATACCTAAAATGGAACTTAATAAGTTCACTCCATTCAGTAAATTAAGCCCATTAAACTTTATAATGGACGAAGTTTGTGAATGAAGAGCAATAGTAGACACTGAAAAAAATAAATATAGACTACTCATATGCATGAATATGTTGAACTGTAAATGCATAATACAGATTGAAATGACTTCTTAAAAATTACTCATGCATATTAAAGTTATTTTTCGGGTGATAATACCATATATGATAATAAAATTAGGGGTGTAAACGAGCATAACACGAGCGAGCCAGGCTTAGCTCGTGGTTGGGTCGTTTATATTTCGAGCTCAAAAAGTGTGTTTGTGTTCGGCTCGTTTGCTTAGCGAGACTTTCACGAACAAAAAATTGTTTTGACAACTCTAATCACGTACCCATAAGATGTTAAGGATTGGGGCAAGATTTAAAAATTATTATTTATATTAAAACATCATTTGAATCTTATTTAATAATTTTTATTCTATTTTCTTAAGTAATGCTTTTAAATGATTATAAATCATTGAAGTCTTGTAGTCAATTAAATTTTTTTAAAATACTACTCATCTATATATATATATATATATATATATATATATATATATATATATATATATATATATAATTGATGAGTAATATTTCGAGCCAAAACGAGCTCGAACACGAACGAACAAATCTTTGTTCGTGTTCGGCTCGTTAACTTAGCAAACGAGCCGAACACGAGCTTCTTAACGAGCTGAACACGAGTTGCTCGCGAACAAAGAGCCGTTTTGACAGCCCTAAACAAAATATCATTGATGTTATATTTAAAATTTATTAATTGTTAATTATATATGCTTCAATGAAATATGTTCGATATCCTCACATATCATAAACATATCTAATTATATTAATTAATCATGATCATGCCCATGGTTATCAAATTAACTAATCAACCTTTGGGTGATCCTTAAATATTTTATAAACAATAAAATTCAAATTACCAATGATTATAATCATTTAATTTCATTAATAACATCATATACTTGTGAGTAATTGAATATTATTTAATTTTACATTTATGAAGTCTTTTTAATTCAGCCACTTTGGTGATCAACATACTTGATATATATAAAAAATTAAATAATGACAATATTTATTATTTCAATTAAATAAAATATATAAAAGAAAATCCCTATGATGTATATAAAGTTTCTTATAAAAATACATCAAAATGTAACAATAATTCTCTTAAATTTTTACATATATAGATAATTAATAAAAATAATATTCAAAATACACAATATCTGTAATTGTGTTTATTTTGATTAGATGGTGCTCTCGTAGTTACTAGGATACCCAGCGCCATAAATTTAATATTAGCAAAATAATGAATAAAATACCATTATTTCTTAACAAAAGAACAAACTATGCACGCAGTTACATAAATCTCAAACAGGTACTTTGATGTGATGTAAAACCAATATAATATTGAATAACAAAAACAAATGAAAGTAAACAAAAATAATCTTTGCTGAAAAATCACAAGTTTTGCAAATTTAGCTCTAATACCACATGCAAGAAAATTCTCACATTCATGCAAAATTTTATAATTATTCAACATTAAATTATATGCATGAACACATACACCAAAATATTTGAACAAGATGATAGACACAAATTTTAAATAGAAAATAAACATAACTTTCATGATGATATTCTATGAAATTTTGTGAAAATTATGGTTTCTCTCACTTCTTTCAATTCTTTCATTTATTTATTTTCTTAAAAGGAGAGAAAATTAAAACTTAACATGTATATAGAGGGCCACAAATTACTTGGTCATTATTTGATCGAACAGCCCATAAATTGTTGAAAGTTACCCACTTTTATCCAATAAAATTTGGACTCATTATCAAATATTAAATTATTAAATATTAGTAAATAACACATGGGACATTTAAAAAAATAATGTTAAAATATTATTTCTAGCAATAACATTATATGCTATTTCTAACAATGATATGCAATATCCAATAGTACTGGAGATTAAATAAATTTTGGCACCTATGGTCACCTGATTATTACAATGGTAATGCTCTCTTTTGAGAGGGCACAAATTCAAAATCATATGCTTACAAATTTTTCGCTTAACATTTCCATCCAAAAAAGACAGTATCAGCATGTGTTAGCCCAGGGGGTCACATCTAACTAATTTAACATCATTTTTTTAAGAAATCTAATTTAACTTCCTTTTTAATAGTTATTACATCATGAATGTTATAAATTTCATTTTCTTTTGTTTTCATTCAAAATTGTATTAAACTTGGGCTGATACAATGAAAAAATTTGTTGTATGGTTTAGATAGCATGAGAATATATTTGTGACTTTTAATATGTGAAGTCTTCCGTTTGACATGGAATTAGATGCATTAGTTGATATTGCATAGAGCATATAGGCATTCTCCGCATAATAAGAGAAAATCCCAACTGAGAATTTTCATTCCAGGAGAATAATGGTTGGTCCTCTCTCAAATTTATTTTGTCCGCACCTTCATTAGCAAAATTTACTAAATCAATTAGACTCACAATATGTGATTGTTTAGGATCAAGAGAGGGCAAGTGAAAATGCTGTTAATATTAGTTAAGATGCAGAATCTATAACTTTATGAGAAAGATTCACTTACTCTGAACATCCCTCATTGGAACGAACTGTACAATATCTCGTGTTGCCACTTGTCCAGTTGTACTGACAAGTCTCTCTCCTTTGTCTGCATCCAAGATCTACATAACAGTTCCAAGAACTTAGTAACTGAATGATAAATTATTCTAGCACTTATACTTGGTTCTGATCCATAGACATGAAAATAATCCTAGAATGATGAGTAATAGTTTGAATCTTGAAAAGCATTCAAAAGTAAATAACTCAAGTGATTTAAATAGATCGCACAAATTCTTATTTATGTACACATCTACTATCTAAATCACGTGTAGACATATACACAAAAAATGTGTATTTCAATTGATTTAATGAAGAGATTAAGGTGTTTATAAATGAATATAAAAATTAAGATGCTAGATATATAACTGCATACAAATGCTGTGTGATGTATGTAAATGCCCCTAACAAAAAAATGCAGAATGAAAAAACTGAATTCACTTCATGAAGTTTGAGCTTAAAGACATCTAAATATGCCGTAATGCAAGTGCGCACCTCCATTTCTTTGAAATCAGCGCCACCAACTCCAACGATAAGAATTGAAAGAGGCAGATCGGATGCTTTTACTAATGCATCTTTAGTTTCTTGAAGATCTGTTATCACCCCATCCTAGTGAAGGGTACATTCAGCTTAGAAATAGTCGCCAACCATGAAGAGAGTAATTTGTTTATTACCGTAATTATCAGCAAGACAAAATACTTCTGCAGGTTGTTTGCCAGTGACTGGCCAGCTAATGCTGCAGCAGTGTTAATAACAGGTCCGAAAAGGGTAGGTCCAGCCAAGGATACATTATTAAGAGCACTCGCATAAGCTGCCATTATTCCTTGAACGCCTTCAACCTGTAAGTAACATTCAGTAGTTAGGAGTAGCATCTTTTTTTTTTGGTTGGGGGGGGGAATTACATGCATACCACTTAATTCCCAAGTAATTACATATCTTACACATAAACTTTAATATATATATATATATATATATATATATATATATATATATATATATATATATATATATATATATATATATATATATGAAATACAGCTTTTCATGCATGGATAAGGTGACATTAACAAATATATATCGCGCTTTGCGGCCTGTTGGTAGAGCAGCATCTTTGAAGGTCGTAAGTCTCCTCAGGTCCCGAGTTCGAATCCCCTACTGGTGCAATGTCGACAGGTGGTACTCGAATCTATTTGCACACCGTGTCGGCTCGAGACCTGACGAGAGTTAGCGCATTAAGGTTTGATCGGCGGTTCCACCCGTCGATCAATCTTTATTAAGGAAATAAAAGTGTGTGTGTGTGTGTGTATATATATATATACGTCACCTTATCCATACATAAAAAGATGTATTTCACCTTTTAAAAATTAAAATAGTATTTTTTTTTTGATATAAAATATTTACATGGTATTAATGCAAAAATCAAAGTTTAGGTATTAGATATGTAAATACATGGCAATTGGGTGGTATCTATGCAAATGCCAAATTTTTTTAACTTCCTTGTACACCCGTAATGTGCTAAGCTTGAACTTAAGGACCTTATAATCGGAGAAAAAGCACCTAACCACTAAGCCAAATAGACTGCACAGGACAAGTAGCATCCTTGATGCAAAGGACAAAGGGCACAACTAAGATGAAAGAATGAAAAGAGAAGGCACTTTATTTAATATAGTGACAGAAGGTTACAAATAGGTGTAATGTTAATCCATGTCCAAAAATAAGTTTGGATTAAGCATCAACTTTCATTAGGCAAAATTACATACACAGCACACAATTCTTATGTATTTAGATATCTCACACCTAAACTTTGATATTTACATATTAGCACCTTGGTGCTTCAAGCCTATACATGAAAATGTGTACTTAGCTTTTAAAAAAAAGGGTAATAGTTCTATTTTTGATGTGATGTTAAAGATTTATGTGATATGTATGTAAATATAAAAATTTAAAAGTGAGATGTGTGAAAGCATAGGAATTGTGTGATATGTATTCATATTAAAAGATGAGAAATTTTGGCTAGTGACACGTACAACTTACTTCAGGTTGGTGCGTGCTTCCGTTTAAATTAAAACAATGAGAGACAGGCCCATCAATAGGTCTCGCTCCAAAGCCCCAAGCTAGAAAGCGCTTATCGGTGTCATAAAACTGCAGAATTTCTGCAACATCCAATATCGCCTGAAAATTAAATGGAAGATTAGCATTTGTGCACACCAACTATGCCTTCAAAAGTTGATGAGAAAAATGCAAAAAAAAATTAAAAGAACGTTAAATAGAATGCATAAATAGTTCCTCACTCTCTGATAAGCATTCGGCCGACCTGAAGGATCAATGTAATGCAATGAATCTGAGAGACGAGGATTTCCATTTGAAGCTGCCAAACAAGAAGTTTGAATATAAAGAAGCATTAGGCAAGAAAAAAAATAGAAAGTATTCGGGTCCAAAAAAGGAATAAAGTAACGTGCACAAACCAGTGAAGTCTATTGCTACCATGAAATTCATTTCACAGCCACCAGCAATATAGTCCAGGAAAGTCTGTCTCTTGTTCTCAGAAAACTTTTGCACAAATAATTGACCCTTCAATATCTGAGCCAAAAAGTAAGCTTACCTTTTAGAAGATAATGTATCATCAAAAATCCCTGTAAAACTGCTCATTTTTAACTGGATAGTATTACCTTATTGGGATGATCAGGCCCAGTATTACTGGGTAAGAGAAGATATTCCCCATGTTGATGCTGGTGAAGCTTTTCCAAGTCTGCCAATGATTTCACAACTTTGCTGTCCAATCAGTGCACCAGAATAAATTTAGCTATCAAATTCAAATCATATACAAAAAATAAGAAAATGGAAAATTTGCACACAGACGCCACAATTCTTATGTATTTACATATCTAACATCCAAAGTTTGATATTTACATATATAACACCTTGGTGTCAAAAGCTTATGCATGAAAAGGTGTATTTTACTTTTAAAAAGATAGTGATGGTATTTTTTATGTGATGTTAAATATTTAATTATTTAATATTTATGCTGTATGTAAGTAAGTATGAATATTTAATTGTTACATATGTAAATACATAAGAATTGTGTGGTATGTATGTAAATGCCCATAAGAAAATATATGCAAGCACACACGAGAAAAAGGAAGTCGAGTAAAAATAATTGGGAAGGTTCTCACCCAATGAGATCATGCTTTCCATTGCTATTGAAGTTGTAGCACTCAATAATCAAAGGAGTATCCTGCAAATTGTTCATGGACCGAGTTAAAAGTTGATTTGATTTAGAAAAGAGGGCAGATGCTTAAAAAAAAGGGCATACGCCAATTTAAATAAAAAAAATAAACGATACTCGTGCCTTGCTTCCAACTTGTTGAAGATTTATAATTACTGGCTTCCAAGTGGGGTTGAGATCATTCTTTATAACTTCTGTCTTGTAAATTGGTATAGGAGGGCCAGCCTCCGTTGTTTTAGAAATCACCAAGAAAGGATCCTATAGACATTAGAAAAAATAAAATTAAACTAATTTAGCAATTTACTAAAACACCATATACCCCTTGTTAATAAGTTAAGCAAGACCCTACACTTTTGGAGAAGAAATCCTTATTCTCCAAATTTGCACAGTGAAATACTATCTCAGACATCATTTTTGAGCTAAAACACTCTTCCGCCCGAACAGTAAGCTCCCCTAACTTTTGAGACCTTTTTCCATGATCTCCATGTTCTAGTTTAAGGGTCAAGGATCTACTACGTTTAGTTGCAACCTGCAAATCAAGAAAACAAAATCCAGCAACGTCTCAAGACAAAGTGTATAAGATTTTCTTGGCATTGAAAAAGTAATGTAAAAACAAAGGGAGTTTAAATGGAGAATAATCCACAAGTTCATGTGAAAATCAAGTAGAGGGTTTGAATGTGAATGATGCTACAAAGGCAAAATGTTTTGGTCATTCTAAAAGATATAAAAACACTAAGTACATACATAGCACCCGAAACATTGCTATTTATAAATTTAGCACCCTCTTTCATCAATTTTTCAATTCGACTCAAATATCAAATTTACGATAAAACCCCAACCCTTATTTTTCATTTTTATCAAATTCTCCATGGTTTGATCGTGGCATGCGTAACTAAATCTGTTCAGTAGTTCAAAATATCATCAGGTGTGCTAGATTTCGTAAATAGCAATGTTTCAGGTGCTATAATTACTGCTAGAAAAAAATTTCAAGACTAAATATAAAGTAGGACGTAAAATGATAACCAAAATTCATCAAAAGTCAAACCTCTGAAAGAAAACAGCTAGCTTCACCCAGAAATTGTTGCTCATCCAACTTCAATGTCTGGAATGATTAAAGCACTGTAAGCAGCTAACTACATGAATAATATTATCTACAATATCAGATCAAGTAAAGGTTGAAATACTGCTAGCATCCAAAGAGATGTAAATAAAAAATTGGATTCAACTTATTTGACAGAAATTCAATGATATTCATAACAGCACGAAAATTGCTGAAAGAAAGTAACTATGATACGACCCAACGTCAAATTCGGCAAGCTTTTCCGCAAAAATTAAGGCAAACATTTTTATTGCAATAATCCAAACAACTCACACGAATACAAACGATAAGCACTACAATTTGACAAGTAAGCGATCTCTCCCAATTTCTACAATTTGAGAGGTAGGAAATCTCTCTCAAAACCTAAACCTAACACTCACCACTCAATATCATGCATAAACATAACCCTAGAAATAACAAGCCTATTTTAACCAAAAAAAAAATAATAATAAAAGACTAAATTGCCTCTAGGGGTACCCCAAAAAAAATTTTGCGCTTAAGCTAGGCGCCAACATAACAATACTCACCCCCAAAAGACACCTTATCTTCGAAGTGGGAAAAAATGAGAATATTTCTCCTCCCCTATAGCCGTCTCTATTTCTTCATTCTATAAATCCTCGTCAAGCACTAAAAAAACTTGTCATTTTCGATCCTTACAATGGTGTCCTGGGGTAAATCTCTCATCACACAGTAAACATAACCCTTGGCTTGCATCTCCTGAATCTCTGTCTCTGCAAGGCACTTGAGTGTTGCTCTCGGATTGTGGTCTATTATTCGTTTCCTAAGCCGTCTCCCTCCGAATTTCTTCTGTTTGAGCTTTTGCTATCGTCGTAGTTGTAGTAGTTTGGTACGAAATTTCATCTACGTTGCTCCTGTTAGTCTTCTTCATCTGATTTTTGTCCTCTACCATCTGAAATAGCTTCATGATCTCTCTCAATCCCCGCATTCCTCAATAGTAGGAGTGATGCCTGTATGTTGGGCTTTAGGCCCTTCATGAAATTTTCCTCAAATCCTGCTTCAAAATTTGTTGCTTGAACTATTGTTGCTTTAAGTACAATAGCTGGCTTGAAATAATGAACATAGTATTGCAAGATTCATGGAAATTGTAACTACTTCAGTTGTCAAAATTTATGTTGAAGGTATAGACTGCAGAAAAATCGAAAAGAAAAAAAAAATAGAACTGGGAAAAACAGTTATTCAAAGAAATTGAGGGCAAACATTTTACATTAACAATAATAATTGAACAACGAAAAGTGCTGCACAAGATTAAAGACAGTAAAGTTATTGAAGTTGAATAATCTTGGTAAAAAAACAATAAATAAGTTATCGTCACAAAGTGTCAATAGCCATGGGACCTGCCTGGAATCAACCTTGTGTCACCCACTGTATATCTATAAAAGGATATCTCTAGCCCATCTGTCTATAAAAAAAAAATCTAACCAATGCAAAATGCTCCCGCTAAAGTAAGGTCTTTGGCCTTACACTTTCATTTCTAGAGAGCCCATTTGTCTATATGAATATCAAATCTTTGGTTCATCAGTCCCCATTGATCCAACGAATTGCATATCACTATCTATTCTCATTACTATAACAACATGAAATTGGTTTTTTACTCTAGTATTTCAACTAGAGCATCAACCCAACCGGCAATGTCCAAAATCAATGCTAAAAGGAAAGCAACAATTGAATATGATAGAGGGTTTATTGTAAAAGAATGTAAGCAGAGTTTCCATAAAATCAGAATATTAACCACAAAACCTGCAACTCAGAAGAAAATACAGGAGCTTCTGAGGTTAATCAGCAACTCGCGCTTTAATTCAGAGTATTGCACTGACCCAGATCCAAAGTCAACAGAGATACTTTGGTTTTAATCTGATCACAAATGTATTGATACCATCCAGGAACATCAATAATTCAAAGAAAAACATTACACACGAATGAAATAAGCGGTTGGGGCATGGCTTGAAAGACATGCCACAAATAAAAATAAGAGGATAGTTAGCATAAGGATGTTGGTGGAAGAAAGAGGAGGGTGGAAACAGTGTTCAATTCATACGTTATAGTTTAAATTTCTAGTGTTACCAAATTTAGCTTTTTGATATTTCTGTAGAATTTGCTTAATTTTCAGTTTATTTTTCCTTCTTTAACTACAAAAATCAAAAAATACTTAGAAAAAAAGCTAATACTTCTACAATTGTAGTAAAAGCATATATTGTCCAAGTATACTAGACCATTTGTGATGTACTAGCATTCTATGACTGGTAGACTAGCTATTCCCATATATCAGTAAAATTTACCGTGAGCAAGAATAAATATTTTATCATTCCTACAAAAAAAATTTGATTTTATTCTCGTTAACAATAACATTAGAAATCAGTAATGATAATATAATACGCATTGAACATTATTTTTTAAGTAGTATCAGACTCACTGATTTTATGAGATATCAAACCTGGTCATTCTTTAACGCTTTAGGCCCCAAATTTACGCATATTTTATTAATGCCAGAACTAAAATTGTCAGAACTCAATATGAAGCACTTGAGCTTTCATGCAATGCAAGACTCCATGAATAAATGAACTATATAAAAAGACCTTCAAAAAGATGTTGCTATGCTACTCTTGGATTTCAGACTAATTACTTGATATTTGTGTCAAATTATAGCCTAAGAAGTCAATGTGCAAAGCTTGGGAGTCTTGCAAAGTAGATCTAATTTGACAAGGCATGACCACCAAAGTTGATTGGTGCATAAATAAGCTATTACAGCTTATATAATCAAGCATAGAGAAAGCAGTTGTAATAGAAATCAAAGCATGGAACTCAAAGTCCTAGGAACAAATATATTCACCTCAAAAAGTTCAGATAGAATAATTTTGCCATCTGGATTTCAGATTCCTTGTGGATTTGAAACTATTGAGCTTCAACTGAATAGATTTTGAGTAGGTTTACTAAAAGGAAATCTTTTGTTGAATGAGAACATAAAAAATTGTGGACGAAAGAGCGCAGTAATGGTTGATAACAATATCTATAAATTGATAAGAACAAAACAAAGACATTTGTTGAGATCATAAAACATATCAAACACCATGAGCACACTATTAGTAACTGTTAGCAGGTCACAATGATTTTGTTCAACGCAGGATACACAAAGAGAAGAAAACTGTCCACTTGCTATTTTTCTACTTAAAAATTGATTCATACCTCCATAATATGACAATTTAGACACACAAGAAACATTAAAAAACTTGATTCAAGAAATAAAACAGAAAGAATGCAAGTATCACAATGAAATTTTCAAATCAACTGTCTTAATACAACATAGTCAAGGACTACCACAAAGTTAAATTCTTTAAGGGTGAGTGAAAAATAATACCTTTTCAGGTACATTATGGAACTGAGAATCTACATCATATAACCTGAACCTGTGGCCAAATTTGTAATCATTTAGACTAAGTAACAAAGAAAATTAGATTTAAGATTATAAACAAAATGACATGAATTTGAGTAAGCAGATGCGTATCACATTGGACAAAATAACAGAAGCTTACACCAAAGGTTGCAACAACTCAAAATGGTAAGTTAGTTCAATCTTTGCAATCCATACAGGATTTATTGAATTTAATACTACTTCAGTTCGACCAATCTCTTCAAGTGTTCCATCTCTTCTCTTTGCATAAACAACAGCCATGGGATCACTCTGAATAGAGAGTTGTTCATAAATCATGAGTTAGAATGTGTATAGATTTGTCATGTTATAATTAATTCCTCGAAGGAATAGCAATCCCTAATAAAATGATTAGAGAACAAAATATGACACAAATACTTTTGAGGGACTAACTTCAATCTTTAAAAGAATCTAATTTAAGAAGTAAGAACTTTTCTGTCAAATCAGAGCAGAATATTCAAATCATGCATAAATAACCTCAAAACCTTCCAAATCTGCATAGAGAACAGTTTGAGGAATTGAAATAATTAACGAGAGGCAAAAAGGTAAAAAGGAAAAAAAAATCTAATTGTTCAAATAGCATTTTGGATACTGTGATAAATGATTGCCTAAAGGAAAGAAATCATATTCATGATACAACAAAAAGAAAAAAAACACAATATTGATAGATTAGAAAGTCAAGCATGTCAACAACTCCAAAAAACTGGATCGAAATTGAAAATTAGCAAATATAGACAACAAATCAATGCAGAAAATTATCTGAAAAGTCTACAATTTCAGAGACTAGAATGTAAATATAGATTACTGCAATTAATAAGTGCAGTAAAGAAGGTTATTTTACCTTCGAAAGTACGTCTCGATCAAGCAAGTTTGAAGCGGACAGTGAAAGCTAATGCAAAACAACGGATAAATATAAGTCAGCATAAAGCATATGGATATAACCATAAACCAATTGAAAGTTCATGTTAAAAACCAAAGTTCAAATATACACAAAAAATGGGAAGATATCCTAGAAAGAACATCAAATATTAAGTATATAAGCAGAATTCTACCATTTTAGTATCAAAAGAAAAAATAAATAAATATCAGTATACCAAAAGGACTGAACTTCAGCAAAAACAGCACAGGAAAATACAAAACGAACAAACAAACAACATTTTAAGATGATTTTTCACAACGATTTTTTTGAAACTGCCTATAATCAAAAGGGGGCGTGGGCGTTCAACAACAGCGCAGCACAACAACAGCGCAGCACAATACTCGAGAAATGAAGAAAATTCCTCATCTCAGATTCAGAAAAGAATTCTCGACGGATGCATCAAGTTTTAGTGGTTCTTCATGCATTATCTCTAGCTACAAATGTAACATTCAATAATCCTTACGCGCTAGAATATTCATAAACCATAAAAAACTGTCCTTAAATTTGCCATATACATGAACAACATGCATCATTGTAAGCTTCCAGTTTACGTTACCGGAAGCCAAACGATGCCAGTGAACATCAAAATTAGCCTATTGGTTAATTCTCATTGCAAACTCCAATTTCTTAAACGCCAGCTTTGATCCTACAGCAGACCTTTCTGTAGGGCAGCCTGGTTTCATCAATTCAACAACACAGATTTTCTCTTAATATTGGCTATGAACTTTCAGAAGCAATAATCTACAACGCAGTTCCCTTCTGTTTGTATTTAGAATAGTAATGTAGAAAGTGCTATATGGTTTACTGCATCACGACAATCGAAATTTTTGGATATTCCAATGGCACCGTACAAGGAAAAAAATATCAATAACTACAGCAAATTATGCAGAATGAATCGCAGTGTGAGATCCGAATTCCACAGACGCTGCAAACTTGTATCTGTAGTCTCTTACTCATGCTTAAATAAGCAAACAGTTTCCAAATATCATCTTCTATTTCTCCATATCTCTTTGAAGAGATAGGAAGCTCAGTTCAATCATCAATCAAAAGAAAACCAAACAAACATTATAGAAAATAGATCTCGGCTTGTTTGCTGCATCCGAAACATTACACGACAGATAAAAGGAAACGGACCTCGATCTGGGAAACGAGACCGAAATGACCGCGGGACTTCAGAAAGTGGTCCGCAGCTTCAGCGCTGTCGGCACTCTTTGACCCCACGGCTGAGCCTGCTACAGCGGCTCCGGCTTCTCCGACGGCCTGCACGCCACCGTGGCCGTCATCGGAGCAGCAATTGCCCATGTAAAGAGACGTAGCTCGAGGGGAAGGAGGTAGATGATGATAAAGAACAAGAAGAACAGAAAGATTAATATCCTCGAAAAGCGACGGTATAGGGCACCCGGCGGCAATTCGTGACCGGGTTTTTGTCAGTTTCGGAGAGAGAGAGAGAGAGACCGAGGAGAGAAAAAGGAGGGAAGGCGCGTGGAGAGGAGCAGGCTAAAAACGGTATTTTCCAAAAATATAATAATCTGTAATAGCTACCGTATCTAACTTATAAGTAAATTATTTTTAATCAACTTATCAGTAAATTATTCAATAAGCTGCAGCAGATCCAAACAGATCTTAAAAGTCCATTTAGGACAGTTTATTTGGTGCGATAGTATTTTGAAAACGCATCTGAATTGTTTGGATAAACCGCGTTTTGGCAGCTTTTGCGTTTTCAAAACGCTGCACCTCACCTACCTAAATGCGGTGGGAGCTTTTTGTCTGTTGTCTGCTTTTTCTAAAAATATAAAAGCTTGTAATAGCTACCGCACCTAGCTTATCAGCAGATTATTCAATAAGCTGTAGCTCCCCAAAACAGACCCTAAATCAGTGTATTACAATTGGGCTCGTTTGTCATGTGACACGTGTTTACTGGACTCTGAATGTAAATTCTTATGCATTAATATCGCAATTGCCCAAACTTCAGTTTTTAAGCGGATTTCTATATTTTCATAAATATGTCGAATACTTTAGATGTAAAAATTAAATTTTAAATGATTGATGTGTCAATAGATAAAAATCAATTAGTTTGTATCAAAATTTTCCAAAAATTTATTGATAAATAAAATAGTTTAAAATAAATTTATAACAAAATAAAACAAATAATAAAAAAACTATACATATTAATGATTAGGCGTGAGGGCTTGAAATTTCTAAGATAGTAATAGACGATCAGACAGTGAAATTAAAATTTTATATTATTAATTTTTTATTACTAACAATTTATAATCCTACTAAAGTAAAAAAGCCACTAGAACATATAATTTAATTAACAAATAAAATATTACATTTTTTATTGCTGACCTGACCTTCTGTACATATTCTCTTGTCAATTAATCATATTCTATCCAAAAGCTTAAATCTAAAAAAATGAAGTAACATATTGAGTTATCTAAAATAATCATGTGAAGCAGTTACACTTATAAATTTTACTAACCCAAGAAAAAAAAACAATATATAAATTTTTTTGTTACGTTATATGAAAATCATATAATAGTTTACATATAAAGCATAAATCACATTTACTTTTGAAATGAATCTAAATTTCTATAAGCATTAATTCACATTATCTTTTAGTTCACTTATTAATCTTCACTTGTAAATCCTTCTTCTAACACAATTGATACATACTCTGTTGGCACAGTGGTTCATATACTAGGTCTATTATTGTCTTAGGTGAAAAGGTACTTACTTATTCACCCCTGGTCGATATTTTTCCATTGGTATAGTGGTTTATGATCTAGATTACAATATTATATGATGTGTTAAGAAAAACATCTATAATGTGGGTATGATATCTACTGTAATCGAATGGTCACTTAAAAATATAATATGTATACCTCTACTAGAATAGAAATATCACTTAATAATAACTTCATTGACTGCGTACAATTATTAACACAATTTTTTATGCCTAGCGATAAGAAAACTCTGTTTTAATTTAAATCATACTGGAATAGAGCATAAAAAATTGGAATACATCTGTAATTAAGAAGTATTACTAAAATTTATAAATATAATTACTCACCCTAAAATTGTTTGTTTATCTCTATCTCATTGAAATCTACTTTTCTATTTCACGAACACTGATCTTATCTCTCTTGTCCTTTAACTTGATTGCTCGCACAAAATTATTCACTTGTTTTATATCTTAAGTCTTATGGAGCAAAATTTCCTCGATCTATAATCCATTTTCTTTCTCCTATGCTTTCTGATTAAATTAGCAAAAAAAACAGTAATTATTATTATCAATTAAACTTAATTTAACTTATTAAAAGGTAAAAATACAAACCCTAACATTTCCTTCTCCTTATGTGAAATCAATAATTTAAGTATCCAAATCTTACAAAGCAAATGTTCTTCAACCTATCACTTCCCATCTATAATTAATAAAATTCATTATTAATAATTTATAGCATTTATTTTTTTTATTTAATAAAAATCATAACATAATTACTATATTAACAAATCTGAAGAAAGCCAAACCCTAACATACTTTATAAGCTCTTTGTTTACTCTTCTACTAACAAGGATCTTTTTCGTCTTAAAAGTTCTTTTATCTGTACTTCCTGATTAACATAAAAATTTAATGTTACATAATTAAAAATTCCCAATAATAAATAAATAAAAGTAAAACCTGACATGATAAGCTTTGGTTCAATTTGGCCCCGATCTCGCACTCGAGCAAAATATGTACAAAGATCGCATTCCTCCTCCTCTCCTTTACATAGGAGCCACATGCAAGGCTCCCTCTTCTTTCGCTTTGCAAGACACATAAGTCACTCAGTTCCTTGCACGTAAGAGCTACTTAAAGCCTAGGGAGTGTGTTACCTCGTTCTTCATGTGACGTGCTTAGGCCCACACATCGCAACAACATTTACCTGCCCTCGACATGCTTAATCTTCCCTACTTGACTCCCGTGAGAGACTCTTGAGCTCACCATGGCTAGGGTTGCACACGTGAATCTTCTTCCTTTTCCATCTCTCACTCTCTATATTGACATCTCTATAATCACTCCAAATGGAGATATTTGCCTCCTTTTAAAGAATTGTAGAGATGTTTATGCTGAAATCATCATCACCTTCTCAATATTCTTTTTTTTTTTGTTATTATATATTTTTTATTCTTATAAAAATTTGTCATTAAAATTTATAAACTTCACAAAGGATAATCATTATGCAGATAAAACATGACTTCATGCTTTCATTTATGAGAAGTCGAGCACTCCATGACTTCATATCGTGTCAGTCTGAGTTGATTTTGGATTGGCTCGAGTTAGGTCAGATTGATCCGAGGTAGGTTTCTGGCTAATCCAAGTTAACCCGGGTTGGGCTGGTTTTGCCTTAGATTAGTTTTGAATTGGTTTAGGTCATCCTAAGTTTAATAGAATTGACCAAAAATGTTTGAGTTGATTTGGGTTAACCCAAGTTAGGTCGGGTTGACTTGGTGATTTAAATTGATTTAGGTTATCTCGATTTAGCTCAGCATGACCAGTGATTTAAGTTGATTTGAGTTAATCCGAGTTAGGTCGGGTTGACCCGTTAATTTAGTCTAAGTTGAGTTAGACTTAGAGTGGTTTAAATTGTGCTAGATTTATGTTGGGTTAGATCTAGGGTGGTTTAAATTGTGCTAGTACTAATTTGGGTCTGGTTTAGATTGTGCTAAGTCTAAGTTGGGTTAGACCTACGGTAGTTTAAAATGTGCTAGGTCTAAGTTTGGTTAAACATAGGCCAAACCTTAGTTTGACTTAAACTAGGTTAGGTTTGATTGGGTGTCAAGCCTAAGTTGACTTCAGTTGGGTTGGATCAAATATAAGCCTACTGGGGTTAGGTCTAGTTTGGATTTCAGACCTAAACCAAGTTTAGCAAATTAAGTTTAATTTGGACTAAGCTTGGGTCATTAAGGGTGGTTTCACGATTAAAGGGGTAATCACAATGTTAATCCCTTAAAGCCTTTATTAGGATAAGACCCTAAGGTTTAGTTTTGAGTTTTAAGTTAAATTTATGGAACAATTTGGGCTAAGATCTAAAATTTTAATTACACTTTTTTGCCTTAGTTTCTTAAATTTCATTGTTAGGTTTGTGTAGGAATGAAAATTGTC
>CM040431.1:56686695-56707462 GCA_022702705.1 Papilionanthe hookeriana x Papilionanthe teres
AACATATACGGGGATTTGCAGTTTATTATACTCTCCTTAATTTCTCTGCCGTAGATGGACCCTGTCTTCCATCCATCCAGTGAGACCTCTGTTGGAAAGACTGCTGACAGTACTGTTATTGAAGCTGTTCAACTTGGATCTGCATTGGCTGCTTGCCTTTGTTCATCGCTGCCACTGCCTCGGACCCTCAAATATCTTAACCGGCTTTAGCTTTTTAGACTTCTAGAAAACCCAACTGCTTGGCCTCCTCTTGCAAGCTTCTAGCTTTGCTAAGTGATCCCCGATTACAATATACAATAGTTTAATCTTTTATTTTTCTTATTTAAATTCTTCCTTTTTAACGGTGTCAAAAACTTAACTCCAAAGCAAAGTAAGATTTCAATTATGTCTTTAAATAGTAGGGATTTGACGCAAGTATGTGTATCGTTATCAAGTAATATAGAGCTTTCTGATTAAGCCCAGAATATCGATCCTACGGAGATCAAGGTAAATCACAGCGGTTTTCAAAAGAAGTTTTAGTCTACAATAACACGCCCTAGCTGGGAAGGTCAATAAAGGTTTGGTTTTAATTAAACACTACAATTATCACTACAATACTACTTCTACTCCTAAACTAAAATACTTAGAGAAAATTAGAAAGTGGAGTTGGATATATTAAAAATACTCTTCTCCATACAATGAAATTAGTTACATGTGTAAAAGAATAACAAGTAGAGAGAGAGATTGTGACAAATAGGAGCAATTATATTCTTTACCTTTACTTGGTTCTATAAAGAACATAGGTTAATTTGATGATTTGAAATCTTGTAGATGGGTTAGGCAGGGAAGATACTAGCTCTCACTCTAGAGTTTCATCTTCTCCCTTCACCTAAGGGCTAATATCTCATATAAAATTTTTTACATCAAACCAAATTAGGGGCTTTAGTCTGTCACCCTAAATTCCTTTAACTCTACACCTCTTAAACATGCATATTTCCTTATTTATTTACACTCAACCATATGGACTACATTCTCACCCATATAATCTCATGTGATTTTTACCAATTATTGACAGAGACAATACTGCATTGATTCTTACATGTTCTCACAACATATTTTAACATGCAAGTTGACCATGTTTACATGTAAATGAAAATCAAAATAAAATCATTACAATATATTCTAACTCTACTCAATTCTATATCCTACACATGCATACTAATTCATTGTAAGAGAGAAGAGTAAAGAAAACCACTCACTACACATGGAGAAACAACAAGAACTTTTCATTGAACAAGTCTTTGAAACCACACATACAAAGTACAAGATTCAAATCACAATACAATAAAAATACTTATCTTTGATGGAAATCAAACTCTCCTTGTATAGCAAAAGAAATCTCCTTGCAATTCTCTCCAAAAACAAAGTGAAAAGAAAAGAAGAAATTCTCACTCTTTCTTTCTCTCTCACCTTGTCGCCCCACTTAGGCTCACACGCAAGCCTTCACTTTTTCTCCAAGCTTTTTTCTCCTCTTCTAATCTTCTCCTCCTAAGTGTTTATAAATTCCCTAGAGATGCTTAAGTGTCTCTTCAAAAGTGTCCATAATCAATGAATCTTCCAAAGGGTGCCTTAAGTGCATTTTCACTCCAAGAGACACATATCTTCCATAATAACTCCTAACCAACCCAAACTCTTCTAGAAAGTTTATTTTATCATTCCCAATGAATTCCCCACGAGACACTTTGCAACGCTTCGAAAATCATCCAAATCCGACATTTCTTCTAGAAGTTATGGCAAAAACCGTAACTGGCGACTATGCGCTGACGGTTTGGCACATAGGCGCCACTGCCTGGCGGCTATGCGCCAACTGGTGGAGCCAAGGCGCCAAAACACAGATACAAATGTGTTCAGTTTGACTTGTTTTGCTCTGGTATACTCCAGTTCAACCCGTTTTGCTTCGATATGCTCAATTTTGGTCTATTTTTGTCCCTTTTGCTCCAATCACTCCAAATTCTTCAATTTGATGTACCTACAACAAAAAATACAATAAAACATACATTTAAAGTACAATATCATTAAAAATATAATATAAAAAGTGGTATATTTTTAGGTTGATCACTAAGTAGTTTCTCGAACGTTTTGATTGTGAATCCTTTGAGGAAAAAAACAATTGGTCCGTGGAGACTTTTTAAAAGAATTTTGATTGCATGTTGTTCTTGAAGCGGTGGATCACATTTTATGCTCAAATTTGTCCATCGCAAAAAGTAGTCTACCAATGTTTTGATTGGCTTCTGTCGCTCTACCACAAGATCACCGACGGTGATATAATACTTAGCTCCAGCGAACCGTTTAACAAAGAGGTTTTCCAATTCTGCGAATGTTTTCACTGAACCATTTGGCAGCTCTGTGCACCAGTCAAAAGCAACTCCCGAAAGGCTATTCAAAAATTGACGACACAATAATGCATCACTACCCCCGCGTTGCAGCAACTTGCCTGGAAGTGTGCAACATGCTATCGGGGGTTTCTGGTACCATCGAAAGTCTTGAACTGAGGTGATACGAAACCTCTGGGATATTGGACAGCATCAAACTCTTCAGGGTATGGTCTACCCATCAGAATCGATGTTCCTTCTTTAGACTGAGTCAGGGCTTCTCTCACCTGTTGTTCTACCCTTTGTTTAATGTCTTTTTCTGGTATTGGACCCTGAACTGAATCTTTCTTCTGTTGCACATTGACAATGAACTCCCTTCTTTCATCTGTAACGTGAATGGCCTCTGGTTGGTTTGTTTCTAGAAGTGCCATTCGTGGTGATTGTGACTTTCTTTGAATCGTGGCCACAGTGGCCATCACTACTTCTAGTTGCTTCTTCAAATGGTTGATTTGCTCATCACGTTGTTGAATGACCCTTTGCCAATCCTCTGTTGCGTTCTCTTCACCAAAAGGTGGAGTATCGCTCGCAGATAATGTGGCTCGAGTCTCGACGATGTTGATTTCTATGAATTCACCTTCCATGTAATCTGTCAGGTTGTAATCTTCATTTTTAGCACTCCTTTTCTAATATTTAGACAGTTGTGCAATATCAGCTCGAAGCTTTTCCAAAGCAGACTCGATTGACTTTCATTTGATAACTTTGAGGTGAACTGGAGATTTTTTAGAAACATCACTAATTTCCTCGAGCACCGGTGACGTTGTGTAGAAGTCAATTTAATCAGCTAAAATCATATTTACATAACATTTTTCAGGTTCTTTTAAATATTCTTTCGGGATCGCCAACCTCCAACTTCTAAAATTTTCCTCGAGTCAATCCTTGAAGCTGAAGCAATCTTCTATGGTGTGGCCGAGCAACCGGTGGTATGGGCAGTATAGGGGGTGATCCTCCTTGCCAGCCTCCTCTGGATTCTTTGGCTCTGGTAATCTGAATGTTGAACTCAGAAGTAAGTCGCGGAATATCTTCGACACCAACTTCCTTTTGAACGAATATGCCTTGCTTAATATTTGACTCATTGTTGTTCTATCCATAAGAGACGGTCTTCTACTCTATGTTTTTGTCAGTTGCATGGGCTTTGAATTGGACCCAAACTCGAACCTGGAAAACAGCGCGGCATAAACGTCGACGGGTTCTTCCTCGTGTAAAATTTCTTTTCCTTTAGTTCGTTGAACAACTGTTACTACGGTGGTGAATGCGACGGTAAGAGCAGAAACAGTCTTAGGAGCAGTCACGATGTTCCTAGTGGCAGACGTCATAGCAATAGAAGAGTTCTTTTCAAAAGACATTCTGTTCAGAGGAGAGAATTTCATAGCAGGCTTCAAGTTGAACTCCACAATAGGCTTAAAAGACTTGTTCATTTCAAACTTCATTACTGCAACGGCCACGTCCCCGTACTTGGCTTCAACATCGTCAAATCCTTGTCCAAATTTAATGACTACAAGATCAGGCAGCTCATCTCTGTTGATAGCAAATTCTACTCTGGTGGCAAAAGAAAAGATCAACTTCGGCAAAAACATTGTCCATGTCATTTGAAGAATTTCCAGAAGTCAGTGACGTCCGTGCCTCGTAGTTTCAGTGAAAGTACTGAAGTTAACGCACTCGTCTTATGAACTGGACATCCATCAAAATTTATTCATGTAATTTTTTTTTCAAATTTTTTGTATTGTTTGTTAGTGTATTTTCTATGTTTTGAGAAGTTTTGTTTGCTTTGAAATTTTGAAGAAATTTTGTTTTAGTTAAAATTTAAATAGAATATTGTGAGAGTGAGATTTAAGTTTAAGTTTTTCACAACAAGTCAAACTCAAAGAGGAAAGAAGAGTATGACTCGGACTGAGATTTGGAGGAGGGTTGAATCCACATCGAATTTTCTTCGATAGACCAATCATAACCCACCACACCTATTGGGGATCTACCTCGCCTCTTTGGGGAGGTGAAAAGATTCTGAAACTTCTGTTTAAGGATGTTTAAACAGTGGCTCTAGAATCCAAGAAAGGAGTTGACTTTACTCGCTCAAGATAGAAATGAGTGAGGTATGCCAACGGGAAAAATGGTAGTTTGGTCCACTAGGAGCATGGACTTACGACCGATTTATGAAATCAAAACCACTTAATCTAAATGGAGAGAAGACTAGTCAGCGGAGATGTCAGAAATTGTCGGCCGTTAAATTTGAAAAGTGCGATTTTTTAAAATATGATTTTGATTTAAAATAGTTTAATTTAATACAGTGGGATATAACTTTTGAAAAATAGTAATATAATTTCAAAAAATTGAAACAAGGTACCGTACATTCAATTGTTTGGATTAGTCGGGTGTAACACTACAAGTAACGCATTTATCCCGAGGGACAAACACGTCACTTGAATAGTGAAACTCAACTAAATAAACTAAAAAACCTACGATATTCGTTTAGTCTATGAAACCAGTTTTATAAGCCAACAAGTTCCCCTATTTAATGTGAAAGATTAAATAGAGTTTATATTACCTAGGTTCTAAAATTCTCTATAAGGGTAAGCCCCTATAGTTAATTACATCACTTTAGAAAACTCTCGATTAAGATCAGTGGTTCTGCATTCAAGAATTTCAAAGTTTAGGCTTTCACGATTGGACATTGGAAATTAAAAAGGGAATTGATCAAATTAGAAACTGTTATTTTAGGACTCTAAAGGAACAAATAAATATGAGATGTCACAGATGCGAGCGGAACCTTGGTGACTTCCCAACTATCCTATTTATTTGGCTTGAATTTGAGAAGATGTCTTTTGATGTTTCAGTCCTGCCAATTTTATTATTTATGACATGCATTCGAGCGATACCCGATCGTACGAATAGCCTAGATAATAGAAGAATTTACATCGTACCGCACGGTAACCGCGGAATACTAAAAGTGTTAGGACTTATATTGCACAACAGGGTTGTGCAAAAGCCTAAAAGATAACGTGATGATTTACGTCGTGCTAAGAAAATTACTTCGAAGTCCTATCGGTTTATTATTTAAACTAAGAGAGAAGTTTTGCTGACGTAGACATATCCTGCTGCTGTAGATCACCCTCCTTCATCCACTACATCCTCGTCGAGCTGCCCTCAAAGTTTTGCTTCAAGCTCCAAATTTCTCATTGTTACGATTGCGGGTTTAGGGGTTATGTTTTATATTTATATGTATAATTATTGTTGGGTCTCATGGTCTACCACGGGATACTTCCAAAGCCGGGTGTCCTACTTGCCTCTATCCTAAAGTCCCCTGCAAGCTGAAAGCAACCTAATAATAAAAATAAATGTGCCATAAAGTGTAGTGAGAAGTAAACATTAGCAATTATAGTTATACATATAGTAGGGTGCGGTAAGTAAGGAAAACCAGTAAGGTGCGCGGTAAAAGAAATGAAATACTGTAAATATAGAACAAACCTGTATACCTAACCAGTCAGCTAACTCCAAAGATCTCTAGGAAAGCCACAAAACGACTCACATTGACTTGAATAAAACCGTTAGAAACACGAATAAAACTCATATTAAATCACGAGTAATCTATAGAAACTCAAATAAAACCACATGAAAAGTACGAGAAATCCAAAGAAAGCAAGAGGATCGTAAGCATCAGGTCGAGGTAGGCTCAAAGTTGGACTGTGTGCTTCCCAACCTTGAATAAGAGCTACCAACCCGACCACCTACAGAGGGTAGTCCCAACTTCGATCTATATGACTAACCGTGGACCTTTATAAGTTTTCACCAAAATTCCTTAATTTTTGTAGCAAAAGTTGTTGTTTAGGATTTCATGCAGATTCCATTTTTTCAGCAAGTAAAAAATCATTTTTATTTAATTTTTTAAAATTTTCAAAAAGTAGTACAATCCACAGGTTAGTCACCCTAATTGAACTAGGACTACTGACGACCTAAAGGTTTCAGAGGCAACGATCCTATCAAGAGTCGGCGAATAGTATCGTCGGTCCCTAACCTCACCTTCAGTGAAGATCTCTCAAAGGCAGGGGATACTATTCTAACCTTATCTCGTATCCCTCGTCTAAGCACACATAAGCAATGTAATCACCGCCTTTAAACCCCTAAACCATCTAGCTTATAACCTTGCTTAATGGCCCACATATAACAAAAGGCTATACGTGTACACTTATCCCTCGTACATAAATGCAAAAACTTAGCCAAGAAGCAAGAAAAGCAAAACGAAACAAATGGAAAAGAAGAGGCCGAGCCACCACCAAAATCACGAAAGCAAAGAGACGAAACGACAAGTGGATCGGCCTAAAGCACTCCAACCGACCTCCAAAAGTTGGCACTTAAAGTGCCCCAACAGGCCTCCGAAAATCTAGCAAAATGACCCGGTACCATGTCCAAAATGCTTCAAAACAAAGCCACAATTCCTTTCCAAATTGGTGATTAATCAAGCCCAAAACAATACTAAAATGATGTTTTTAATGTCTCCAAAATCATCAAGTTAAGGAGTAAGCAAAGCTCCAAATCCTTCTCAAAACTATCAAAATGAAAACCCACATGAGCATTTAAACAGTTCTTTGAAAACAGACAAAGTGAGGAGCAAAGGAGAGTTCTACAATTTTCAACAAAGCTCTCCAAAAACAGATGCCAAAAACAGTTTAAAACATCAAACAAAACCTTTTCAAACCAACATTAATACAAGCTCAAATCAACGAGTATTTGTAGCAAAAAGAAGTAGCTCTTACATGTTTCCAAAATCAGCAAGTTCACAAGGCAAAAATAGCTCTTATATGTCTCCAAACAGCACTAAAAAAAAATGCAGCAAGTTATGAGTAGGGGCAGCAGCCGCTGCCACTAATAAGCAAGGGACGGCAAGGAGAGCATAAGAAAGTCCCCATATTACTCCCCAAAGAATTCTGAAAATAAAATCCAACATAAGCATTCAAATACCTCCTTCAAAAATTAATAAAATAAAGAGCAAAGAAGGCACCTCCTTCCATATCAGTAAAGCAAAGAGCAAGGAAGAGCCCCAAAACATTCTCTGCACGGTCTGAAATGGAAACCCAAATGTGCATTTTAATCATTCCTCTTGAAACGGTAAAGGAGTAAAAAAAGCTCTGAAGGCTCCAAATTTCCCTTTCAAGCATAGCGAAGATGAAATCCAAACTTAGCCTAAAGCGTTTTTTTTTTTTTCTTAATCAGTAAGGTAAAATCTAAGTAAGAAGCAAGAAGAACACCTAAACATCCTTCTAAGCATGCCAAAATGGAACCCAATATGAAATTATGTGTATTTCAAAGAATCAATGAAGTAAAGAGCAAGTAAGGAGCAAGAAGAGCTCTCAAACATCATCTCAAGCCTATCAAAAATGTAAACTCAACCACATTATATCCAATGTTCCCTTTTGTATATTGCCCAACAAGAGCAAGTCCTTTCACATGTGCAACGGTACACTAATGAAACAAAATAAGAACGGCTTATGATAGGAACTTCTCAAATAGGCATCTTAACATCCCAAAATACAAGTAACAAAAGGAAAAGAAGAGCATTATCACTTACAAAGTATGAATATGAAGTTCAACCTCTCCAAATAAATATGTTCCCCTCATTCTCTCAAGCTAGGCTACCATTGTAAGCATGAAGTGCTAAAAGAGTAATCATCAACAATAAAAAATTAATTGAATGAGGGCCAAGCAACAAATCCAAGCAAACCTCTCCACATTTTCAAAGAGCACGCCTCAAAACTTTTCACATTTTCAAAAGGAACTATGCAAAAATTTAGATTTTTTTTTCATATAAGCAACTCGGAATCGTCAAATTTTCATAAAAGAGTCATGCAAAGCCTTTCATGTTTTCACACATAAGCCACCCAAACTTCTCAAATTTTTACAAAAAGGAGCCATGCAAAGTTTCAAAATTTGCAACATAAGCCACCGCGCATTTCTAGATTTTGTAAAAGAACAAGGCAAAGCATTCAGATTTTATAAAATAACTTCCCACAAAGTTTCAAACATTATAAAAGACCACCCCAAACTTTCAGATTTTTACAAATAGGCCACCCAAAAATATAAGATTTTTACAAATAGGCTACCCCAAAATTTCAAATTTTTACAAATAGGCCACCCTTGCCTCCAAAATCAACCTTAGCGTGCTTTCTCCAAACTCAAACAATCATTAAAAAAAAATTTCAAGCAAACAATTGAATATTAACGTTTCCCAACCTATAAAAGGTGAAAACGAGAAAATCCATCTCCTAAACAACTTACAGGAAACGGTAGAACCACCCTCACAAACATGCGATCCTTTATTAACCTTGCGAAGAAGGTTTTCCAAATATAAATTTTTAATAAGAATGATAAGCAGTTGAGCTTTAGCATGATCAAACACACTTACTTCAACTGAAATAGCCAATTTCCAACGCTATAGGCACCTCCTAGCATATCCTTGAATAATAAGCGTACACTCATCCATTGTATAGCATTGAGACACAGTAATTATCATAGCAAGCAAAGAAGAAAAATATTTAAAATCAGATTATCTTTAACTATAGTTTCATCTGCCCAAAGTCCAATCAATTCAGTATACTAAAGAAACTTTTCAAAAATTCGGATAAAAGCAAACCATTAAGAAAATCTCTATTTCCAACTTAGCATGAATCAGCTGTAGAGCTTCCCTTTTAACTGCATTATTTGAATGAGAAGCAATTCCCGAACCAAGTGGTCAAATAATCACAAGGCAGTCCATAAAGAGATATCCAAATAGCCTTAAGATAATTTTAAAAAAACAATACTTAGGGTCTGTTTGGGGCAACTACAGATTATTTATAATCTGCTGATAAGCAGATTATCCTGATAATCTGATAATCTGTAGATTATCAGGATAAGCTGACTTGCCGTTTGGGGGAGCTTATTCGGAATGACTTATTTGTAGCTGTTGCTGGATTAATGACCAATCTGCCCCTGAAAGCTGTTTACTGTTTGGGTGAGCTTATTCAGAACAGCTTATCAGAAACAGAACTGAATGAGGAGAAAAATAGATAAAAACTGAAGCAACAGATCAAACAGAACAGTGGAATCACTTTGTATGATTGATAATTAATCAAAATATAAAAAAATAAGCAAATTCCTACCCACAATGTATGATTGGCTAGTACTGAGTCAGTAAGAGAATATATATATATACTTTGGCTAGTACTGAGTATGCCGAATGCTGAAATTTGTCAGTACTTCCTTATATATTCTTATGTATTTACATGCATTGCCCACAATTCTTATGCATTTACACCTTTTCATGACCAAAGAAATACCTATGTACATATGAAAGTTTAGGTGTGAGAAATGTAAATACATAAGAATTGTGTGCCATGTATATATCTCGCTCCAAAGAAAAAATAGTGGAGAATTGTGCTAAGAAGTGCTATGAATCAGCCAACAAGCATTTAACGAAATGAAGGCATCCAAATTTTAAAATTCATTCTGCAATCACTCGAATTGTCATTGATTCAGAATGTTCTTTTCTCACCTTAAGAATGTCTTGCTTGAAATAGTTAGCTAAAATTTGAAATCAAACCAAGTGGCTAAAGGAAATCTTGAGCATTATACAAATTTCGTTTGAAGTTGAATCAAAAAATAGGTTTCAAACAGTTTAAACAGACTGCTTAAGGAATTTAATGGAATACTGTTCCTGTTACAAAACACCATATCCAAATGAGTCCAGGAGACGATTGCTTATAGTGGATGGAGAATCGGGAGACGAGGGCTTGGGGAGGACGGGAACGAGCCTTCTTGGAGCGGAGCTGGAGGAAACCGGGAGGAGATGCTGGACGGGATCGGACACGAGCCTTGTTGGAGCGAGACTGGGACGGTTGAGGAGGAGAAATCGGGAGAGAGAGGAGTGGAGAGAGCTTACAGTCCGCGGCGCCAAAAGGACTGGAGGAGAGCTTGGTTCTCGGCTTGGAGCGCGGCGGGATGCCTGCGGAGCGAACTCTCGGTAGAAGACGAGATAGGGAGAAATTAAAGCAGGTGGTCAATTAAATATTTTATTTATATGATTGCAAGATAAGAGTGTGTACTTAATATAAAAGAAGCCATCAAATTTAATTCCAACAAATGAAAAAAAAAAATTTGAATCCAGTCGCTTTGAGCTAAGAAAACAACCATAAAATCCCTTCTCCAAGCAAATATATTCTCATGTGTTGAAAAGGCGATCAAGAAAGAGATTACCTTCCTATGCAGCCCAAAGAGAACTGAAGAACAAGCCTAGCAAAATTTTGACAGCACCTACCCTGCTTCCCAAAAATTTCGCTAACCTTAAGACATCCCCCCCCCCCCGGGAGGAGAAGAACTTACCTCAACCTACCTGGGTGGTGAGCTGAGCCAACTTACCTCAACCTACCTGGGTGGTGAGCCGAGCCAAGAGAAGCGACGAGAGTCGCCTGGGGGGGAGATGACGACCGAGGCGGAGCTTTTAGGCAGAGAGACAGAGAGCGTGGTGACAGGGAGAATATTTAGCCAGGGTTTCAGTAGGGACTGAAAGCTTCGGCCGAGAGAGGGAGATGGGGCTTGGGCTAGGGCTTGCGACCATGGGGGGGGGTGTGGACATGGAAAAATTATTGCATCTGGATAGCGTACGCAAAGTTGCGTCCGGACTCCAATTATATGATGACATGTGTTCGTGTCGGCCTCATCCCTCAAAATAGAAAAATACAACCCGCGGGTTGTATTGAAATATTTCGGATACTACCATAATACAACCGACAAATTTAATCACGCGGCCCGACCCGACCCAATTTTTTCGACAGAAATAAAGTCGTGGTTGTATTCAAATATTCCGCGGTTGTATTGAAATATTCTCGGTTTTATTGTGGTAGTACTCCGGTAATACAATACAATCGTGGAATATTCGAATACAACCGTAGTTGTATTTGAATATTCCATGGTTGTATTGGAATATTCCAGGTTGTATTATGGTAGTATCCGTAATATTCCAATACAACCCGCGGGTTGTATTTTTATGTTTTGAGGGATGGGGCCGATAAAAACACGTGTCGTCGTATAATTGGAGTTTGGACATAACTTTGCGTACGCTGTCCGGACGCAATAAATTTTTGTGGACATGAGGCGTGAGGGAGTTTAGGGATTTAGGTGTTTTAAGTATTTTCTTTTTTTTATTTCACTCATCTTTTTTTTATTTCAATTAAAATCTATCGAATCGAACACAATTTGACGCTGCACGAAGCCATATCGAAGTGGATGTCCTTTCCAGGTAGTTTCGATGTTCCAGACGCACCGATGTGGTCCATTTTGTCATCCGAGGCTGTTCGGACAACCTCATCGATGATTAGATCAAAACGCGTCAAATTTGTGAGATTTATTTGTGTGTGGTGCTCTAGCAAATTGGGTGTCTTTTCTAAGTAAATTTGACATTACAGACGCATCGGTGTGATCCGTTTCGTTATCCGGGCTCGTTCAAACATCCTTGTCGACGATTTGACCAAAATGCGTCGAATTCAAATTTTCGTCTAAATTTCACCTCGCGATCGATGGTTTCAAACTTTAATTTCAATTTAGATTAATTATGAAGCAATTAAATGTTCGTGTGATGCAAATTTCGATGTTTGAATGTGTTGATAATCCGAATTGCAAAATTCATGCGTGTGATGATGTGAATTGTGCACAGGGAGACCCTAGGACTTAATGATATTATGGGGACTCATTTTGAGCTTCGTCGTGTTAGTTTCATCCTTCTAAATGTTAGAGGTCGACAACCATACATGCGGAACTTTAAGGACGAGTAGGGAGTCGGTTCAAATTTCTAAATGAGTTGGGCTCCATTACTAAGGCTCTAGGATAGTCGAAGGGAGAATCCTTAGGCTAGACCCTAAATCCTAAGAGAACAAGCTAGACCTCGCCAAGAATGAGGTCAACAGAGATCTCCATTAAGCCTTTGAACTCTCTCAGTTCAACAATCTGTATCTCCCTTCCAAACAGAAAATTGCTCTCGCTCATGAATGAGACTGTGTAGAATGGCCTAACGAAATCATGGTGGTCAATATGAGGTGTGATGCAGTCGCCTTACTCATATATGTTAATTATGCAGCTGTTCGGAATGCAGTCTGCAGGCAGTATATGCTACTCCACCATTCTATTGATCATTTTCTTTATCGAGGATGGCATAGGGTCAACTTCATCATTTTGCAAAATCCCTAGGGGATTTCCTTGTTTGTCCTTTGCAAAGCTGTAGCAACAACCACACTGGATTGTGATCTTGCCCTTTCTTCTTTTGCATTTTGCAACTCTAAGAAAGTTCTTTCCCTCAGGGGGCCTGCTTGGCCCAAGTCTATGAAATTGAAGATGCAATCCAAAATCTTTTCTTCATCATTCTTTGAGAAAACATTGGTATACAACTCCCATCCTTCCAGGATGTTGACAAACCTTCCCTGGATCTCTTCATAGTGCTCGAATGTATTCCTCTGACTCTTCATATCTTTGCCATTACATAGTCTGAGACTGTTGCTGTTGTAAAGGCTCTGCGAACTATGGTACGTATGACTCCACGTCGGGGTGTTCCCTGCTTCTTATCAGCATTGAGGCAGCTGTGTATGTCTCAAAACTTCCATATTCCTCCAGATGCAGGACATTGCAATCTAGGCATTCTGTAAATGCTTCGATAACTGACAGTTGTTTGGGTAAACTCAAGCTACATGTCGGGCACCCGGTGAAAATATCCTCAAGTGGATCCCATAACGGAATAGGCTTCTTAGTAATCTCTAGCTCATTTTCAATAGGAGGCTGACTGGGAGAGGTTTCTTTCATTTCTGGATCGTAACTTTCTTATTTATAAATCGGTGCAAGCTTTATAATTGTCTCCCTAGCTTGTCTCCCCTCAATCTTGTCAAAGGCTTGGAGTATGCAGAGATTGGCATTTCTTCTTTGAGTGCGCCGTAGCGGGGTGTATGGAGCTTTCTCTGCTGTGGCAGTGGCTAGCTCTCCTCCTGGCATACTGATCATTGACGGTACATGCTTATTTCTTGATATTTAGAGGTTTGAATCTGTAAATCCTCTGGTGTCTTTCTGCTTTGATATCTCTTCTGCCTCCTTGTGACTGATTCTAACCACGGACTGTAGTAATGCGTCTTCCCTGTAGCTGACCAAGTCCATTAAGGGGCCCTCGTAGTGAACATTGACTTAGGCAAAATCTAAGTCGAAGTTCATCGCACCTCATTCCGGTGCCTTCTCTTCATTTAGCACTGGATTTAAGCTGTCTCAAAATGAAAAAAATCAGCTTTCTTCCTAACATTATTTTGTGTAAAATAGAGGAAACATCATTAGGACGGTACTTTGCACAAACAAGAAAAATAATAAATTATGATTTAGTGCATTTTAGATGCTATTATCATATTTAATACAACTTTATGAAGTTTAGTATTAAAATAAAAAAATTTCAATGTTTGCATTTTATTTCACAGTATATTTATTTTATTTCATTTGATTTTATTAGAAAATGTCTTTTCTGTTGGACCCAGTCACAGACACTGCCCACCTAGCTATCTCAGAACGGACATCGTCCTCCAGATTAGTCATATTGTGTAGTAATTTTTTACAAATCGTTTGTTAATTAGCAACATGGGCCTTTCTCTTTGCGAATCCACCAGCTGATACGCTCCTTCTGAATAAAATTTCTCTACCACGAATGGTCCCTCCCAGGTTGGTTCAAATTTTCCAGCTATTTTGCGGTGTGCAAAGTAAGCCTTTTAAGAGCAAGAACAAGATCACTAACTTTGAACGTCCTCGGTAGGACCAATTTATCGTGGGCCTAAATCATTTTTACTTGACAGACTTCCAAATTATACTGTACGAGCAATCTTTTCCCTTTGAGACTTTCCAATTTTGCAAACAAGCTTGGCATTTTCTTCTGATGCAATTTGATTGGTGACGTCAATTATGAGCGATGGTAGCTGAACCTCTAACTAAACCACTGTCGTGGAGCATTACACGAGTGCGTAAGGTGTAGACTGCGTCGATATTCTAATGGTTGTTCTATATGCTCACAAGGCTTTCAGTAACTTCTCGTGTCATCCTTTTTTGTTGTCATCCAATGTCTTATTCAAAATCTGTACAAGAATCTTGTCGAAAGCCTCTGCTAAACCATTTGATATTGCGTAGTAGATTGTAAAGTACCTCTAGTATATCCCATTTTATCTAATGAAATTGTTGATATTGGTACTCTTGAAGGTGGACTCGTTATCAGAGATGTTCCTGTGTGGTACGCCGAAATGGTAGACGATATGATTCTTGAGAAACTGTAGCACATGCTGTGTTGTGACTTCTCATAACGAAACTTCCTATGCCCACTTGGAGAATTAATCTGTTACTTCAAGGATAAATTTATGTCCTTTAGAACATGGAGGGTCTATCAGACCAACTACGTCCGTACCCCAACACTTGAATGGTCACGAAGCAATTGTGGGGTGTAGTACATTCGGAGGTTGGTGCAAGACCACTCAATGCACCCGGTATTGATGACATTTCTTCATTATTTCCAAACAGTCTGTCATCATTACTGGCAAGTAGTATCTATGTCTCTTGATTTTCATCTTCATTTTTGGCCCTGATTGGTGAGTACCACACAATTCAGCATGTGCTTCTTTGACAATATTCTATGCTTTGCTCTGCTTAAACATCTCAACCACATCGGATTGTACAATCTTCTCTACAGAACGTTATCGAATAAGGCATATGACATTCCTCTTTTCTAAATTAGATGTTCCACTAATTTACCTTTGGCAGTCTTCTGGTTTGCAAATATTCTATTAACAGCTGACTCCATTCTTTAGCATCATCTATCATTGTAGCTGTTATCTCTTCTTTTCTAAGCTTGTGCAAACTATCGAGGTCAATCTGCGATAAAACTTGACATTCTTGTACTGTAATGTCTATAGAATCTTTTGGTGGACAAGCCAATTCTCTAGCGAGCTAAGCTAAAGCATCTGCATGGGCATTGTCTGCTTAAGGAATCCTATAAAACATCATGGTGGGAATTTGCTCTACCAATTTCATTGCATACCGGTGGTATTCTTCTATTCTTGGCTTCATAATCTTATATTGCCTTTCCACATGATGAATGAAGAGTTTTGAGTCATCATAAATGACAATGTCTATTATTTCCATTAATATTGCCAATTATAATCCCATTATCAGTGCTTCATACTCTGCTTCGTTGTTAGTACATGGCTCAATTAGGTGGTAGGAAAATGTTAGCATTGCCTGATCCGGTGTAACAATGATCAAACTAATTCATTATTTGCCTAGTATCACTATTTGTTGTCATTTATCATTTCTGACCGATGAAGATCCATCGAAGTACATCTCCCAACACCTGGCATGCAGCTGTTCTACTTGCATTATCTATTCGTATGGTAGATCATTATTGAGAGGGATTCTAGCTGGTAGCGGGTGCGATGCAAGGAAGTCTGCTACAATCTGACCTTTGATTGCTTGAAGGGGCACAAAAGTTATATCAAATTGCAACAAAATCATTGACAACCTTACTAAACATCCAAAAATTGTTGGTCGAGTCATCAAATACTGCATCAGACTGACCTTATGAGACATCATATACTGTCTAAGCTTTTGAGCGGTGAAAACCAAAGCTAGACAATGTTTCTCAATAGGAGAATACTTTACCTTCAATGTTATTAGATGAAGACTCAGGTAATAGAGTGTGTTTTCCTTACCCTCATCATTGACTTCGGCCAGAGAGATTCGTCTAATATCGTGATATAAACTATCGACGGTCTACTGGGATATGGGCTGCTAAAATAAGAGGTGTCATTAGGTATCACTTAATATCTTCGAAAACCCATTGGCATGTCTCTTCCCAAATGAATTTGACATCCTTTTTAATAAATGCCGAGAAAGGCTGACACCTACCTAACAGATTAGATATGAAGCATCTTAAATATGCTAATTTACCTTGAAAAGAATGTAGTTGTTTCAAGGTTTTGGGCGGTAGCATTTCTAAAATAGCTTTAATCTTATATGGGTCGATTTTGATTCCCCGATAATAGATAATGATCCTAGAAAATTTCAGGATGTAACGCTGAAGGCGCACTTTATAGGATTCATCTTGAGATTATATTGTCATAATCGTTCATGTAGTTCCAAGCGAAGATCCTCAAATCGTACAATTGGTCTCCTTTATTTTGTTCTTGATGACCAAATCATCCACATAACACTTTACCTGATTGTGGATAAGGTCATCGAATATCTTTTTCTATCTGGTAAGTTTCTTCAGCATTCTTCAATCCAATTGACATCGCAGTGTATCAATAGATCCCAATCGGAGTTCTGAATGCTGGGGTGTTGCATCTTCTGGAGTCATCTTGATTTGATTGTAGCCTGAAGATCCATCCATGAATGAGAAAATTTCATGTGTTGGTGCAATGTCCACCATTAGCTCCAATACTTTTAATGAGAATTCATCCTTTGGACAGTCCTTGTTTAAGTCTCTGAAGTTGACACACACTCGTATCTGTCCATTTTCTTCTTCACTGGTACACTGTTGGCTAACCACATGGGATATTGCTCTTCCCGCAAAAAGTTAGCGTCTATCAATTTCTACACCTCAGCTGTGCCTTGCTGTTCTATATTGAGGCACATTCTTTTGGGAGCTTGGTTCACTGGGGTTATACTTGGATCTACTCCGAAGCGGTGAATTGCATCTTCTGGAGACAAACTTGCATTTCAACGTAACTCCAAGCGAAACAGTCCTCAAATTTTGAAAAGAATTTAATTAAATCCATAGATTCTTCTTCACTGAGTAGAGAACTTATTAAAGTCGGTCAATGCTGCTCCTCAGTCTCGAGATTGATTTCCTTTAATTCATCCACTATAGTCTTGATTTCCTCTTCAAATTTTGGTGGAGCATCATTTATCAGTTAATCTTCATCACAATCTCTGACGTTGAAGTGTTGTTCTTCTGACTGACTAATAACAACCATGCAAAATTCTGAGTCATTGACTCATCCTATCATAACAAATCCAAGACCTTCCTTTGAGTTGAGAGTTCATCCTTTATTATTCCATAATTTCTCAAAAAGTTGCAAAACATTCTTTGACATTTGTCTTGACACATATTCGTGTTGAATTTACTTTTGTACACAAGGAGAAAAGTAACTAAATGGTAATTCCATTAATTCATTTGATTTGTCTTCTTCCAGATTTATACAAGTTTCAGAAGTAAAAGGAGAAACACAGTAAAACTTAATCCGCTTGAAATCACCATTATAGACTTTCTTGACTTCCATACTCTCGATATTTTGAAGGTGGATCGAAGTTAGAGGATGTATTGCACGTAATGGTTAATCTGGTCGTGCAACGACTCATATTCACTTTTCTCTATATCATCAAAGGAGATCTCAAACTGAGGCTTCTTCTAGTTTACTGTCCTTGTATCTTTATTGAATTTATCCACTTCAGACCTTTCTTCTATGTTGATGTTGATCGTCGGCTTCATCCTTTTAACCATCTTATTAATTCCTCTTCGCCCGCGTCCCTGGCCTCGCTCTCGGATGCATGGGCTAAATGAATCTCCATCAACTCATTGTAAAGGAGTGGTGGGATATTGTTGAAGGGGAGCTCAATGGTCCCATTCTTGTGATGTTTTTAAATCTTCAGTTCTATTTGACACAATTTCTCTTAAAAATAATATTTTTCTTGGGGGAGCATAGTAGGTAGCATCTTCGTAGATGCCCATTTCATGTATTGAGAATGACTGCAGGTCTCCCTTGATGCAGTGTTCTTTTCCATCTTTGTAATAGTTGATGCACTGATGTAGTGATGACGAGACCATATTGTACTTGTCAAGCCACGGCGATCAAGTAGAGTATTGCACGAAGTGTCCACGTCGATGACATGAAATTTTTTGGTTGTTACTAGATATTTGACTTTCATTAGTAGCGTAATTGATCCCAGTACTCTTTCTCCTTTCTGATTAATTCCTCTTAACATCATCTTATCTATAGTGAGTTCTTTTGTGTTGATATCCAAGTATGCTAGCGTCCATAGACTCATTGTATTGAGTGATGCTCTCAGATCTACCAATACTCTGGAAACTACGTATTTGCTAATGTTGACGAAATTGTAGAGCGGTTGGTTGTGGTCGGTAGTACCAAGTAGCAAATGATTATCGGTGAAGGTTACCCCAGGTTGTCCTTTTAAAGTAAAAACAACATACGAGGATGTACTAGCCAATTGTGCTTAGCAAATGTCTAGATCAAGTAGAGCCTTGACTATATTTTCTCTCATCTCCTTTGATAGGATCAGAGCACCGTAGATGCTTAATTTGGCTGGAAACTTTCTAAGATGAGCTAGTACATTGTAATCCAGTTTGTTTAAACTTCTGGTTTCTTCTTGAAAATTTGTTCCAATCTGAGCTATATCTGGGGAAAAATGGAGTTTAACTTGGTCTGAGAGGTGGGGCCTCAATCAGATGCTTGTAGAAGCTTCATTGTGCTCTGGCAAACCTCCTTTAAGTGTCACTTTGGTCTGGAAAAAGGTCTGGTCCATAACTCCTCTAGCAGGTGGAGAGGCTGAGGTGAAAGTCAAGGAAAAAGTGGTTGGGAGATGGTGCTTTCTGTGGGGAACTTCATCTCTTGCTCTGGTGAAGGTAAAAGGAAAATCAATTTGAAGTTTGGTGAAGTGTCTTGTTTCAGGGTGATTTTTGGGTGGCAAAATTGGCTTCACACAGTGGAGGGAATTGTTGGAAGATGGTTGCAATGAGCTTAAGAGGTAATGGAGAAGCTGTGGGAATAATTTGGCAGAGTCTCCGCAAGGTTCAGTGCACTCTTTATGGTTTGGCTATGGGAGCTGGTGGTTAAATAGGCAAGGAAAGGGTAGCCACTAGGGCTTCATTCTGAGTGAGCTCTATTGCTTAGGTTGAGGGAAGAAAGGTGAAAGTAGCCAATGGGAGCTAGCCACCTCAAGGAGTTTCAATTTTGGGTTTAAGGCTTGGAGTGGCTCTCATTTTTTATTCTTTCTGGTGACTAGGTTAGCCTTCCAGACCATGGTTAGTGGCTATCTGGCTCAGTGAGTTGAGAGGAGTTAATGGTGATGGTTTGAGGGCTTGGGAAGGGTGGTGGCAAGAATCCATTTGTTTTAACCATATTTAGGAGTAAAGCCTCTAATTTGGGTGACCTTTGGTCCATGGCTCATGTAGGGTGGGCAAGGTGGATCTAGCCTGACTGCTAGGGTTTAAATGGATGATGTAGTGGTCATTGTTGGGTCAGCCCAAGTGATCTAAGGTGGCATTTGGGTTTGGGCTCAAGGCATTGGATTTGGCTTGGACTTGGTTTTAGCTTTGGCTAGACCTTGTACTTGGTTCAATGAGAGCTTAGAATGGTGTGGAATATTTTCATGAGAAGTTTGAATATCAATTGGGTTGGAATTGGGGAGATGTGAAGTTCAATTTAGAGAATTTTGAATTTTAGGTTAAAATTGAGTATTGTGGCTTGGATTGAGTTTAGGTTGGGTTTGACTTTGGGACTAGCCCAATTGTGGGCTCAAAATGTTCTAGATGGATGTCATGAAAAGTTTAGAATTTAAATTTGAAGAAATTGGATTGGTTATAGGGTTTAATTTGGGAAATTTAAAGATATGGTCAACTTGGGGCAATTCACATGGGTTTAGAATTTGGGCTTAAAATTGGGTTCATTTGGGCTTGAAATTGGTTTTGTTAAGATTTAACATGATGAATTTTGATTTGGAATTGAAATTGGGTGAGATTGAAGTCAATTTGGTGGAAATTGGGGGTAATTTAGAGATTTTGAGCCTTTATGGACAATTTGGAAATTTTGGTTAAAATTGATTAATTTGGTCAAATTTGACTTAATTGAGTGATTTTAATTGATTTTGGGAATATTTGGAATGACTTGTGAGATTTTGAGAATTTTTTGAAATTTTTGGGGCATGAAGGGCATTTTGGAATTTTTGGGTATTTTATAGACATTTTGGGAATTTTAAGAATTTTGGGGTGTTCTGGGTAAATTGAGCGGTCTGTAATGATTTGAGATGATTTGTGGAGAAGTTTTGAGAATTGAACAATTTTGGGAAAATTAGGGTTCCAAGGGTATTTTTTTAATTTTGGTCAAGTTTAGGGCTAAAAGGCCAAAGTTGGGGGTTTTGGTTAAATTGGGGTTAATTTGAGAATGTTAATCATGGAATCACCCTATTTGAGCCATTGATGAAGGGAAATCCCATTGTGGATCCTCCATGTGTTGGTCCTAACCAAATCCTAGCCTAGGGATAAAAGTTTGGGGGACCACGTACATGAGTTTCCAAAAAGAACTAATGATACTGTG